>QVNV01023808.1:0-97045 GCA_014825455.1 Pseudomyrmex pallidus | reverse complement strand
TACGTATCGACAAGTCGCTCGTGGACATCGCTACGTAGTTGCCAATGTGCACCACTTATGGACATGCGCTAGCTTACGGGCCGGAATAATGGTACCCAAAAACTCTTATGGGCCTGGCCGCTCTCAGACTTCTCTCTGTTAATAGAGAGGTTTTTCTCTGATATTAATATCTTCAGAATTATTCGATCTTTTCGTTCCTCTGAAGAAAGTCATGTATGATCATTTGACAATAGAGCGGAATAGAGATATGTGTTAATATTCGATTTTATAACACTAAGAGAAGGACAGGAGAGGAAGGGAAAGTGCTCGCAAAAATCGATAAAACGGTTAACGGGCACGTTAAAAAGACTACATAAAAAAAAAAAAAAAAATTTTCAAATTCGAACGCAGAAGAGAAACATGAATGCTCATGAAGAATTTTTGGAAATATTCAAGTATGCTGTATCCAAGAGAGATCTTATTACCTTGGCAAGTCACTTAGAAAACAATTGGAAGCTTCTCACAATTGTTTCGATTGAACATTGCGGTAAATATTACATTTGAATAAGAATTTTACTACACATTACTAATTTTAATTGCATAATTAATTACACATTTGTATGTTATTTTTCAAGAATCTATTGTATGTAGCATATTTGACAAAAAAGATGGCTTGTTGTATTTTCTGAACGATGAGCTTGAAAATCGGTCTTCAAATAAAAATTTATATGTTGATAATGCACTTAAACATGGATTTGCCTTTCTTGAGTTTTTTATCAAGAATTTTCACAAGACTTCATGTTTTGTGCGATATATCAGCGAAATTAAGGTATTGCATAAAATAAAAATGCATATGTAGCATTATTACATAAAATTTTTTATATAGAAACTGTATAAAAAACTATATATAGTATTTTTTTAATAAGTAAAATAATATATATTTTTATTTTGATAAATGGTGAATAAGCACATCATTGTAATATGTTTTAGGATGTTTGTAAATTGGGTCTACAAAAAAAGACTACTCAATATATCTTAAAAAATGCTTCTAAAGCTTTTACAAAACTAATCGAATTATTTGGAGATTATGAGAATCTAGAACTGACTGAGATAGCTGAGCATTTTGCATCTAACTTTAAAACATATGACTTGAAAGGTAAAACCTCTCAAAAACATATTTTATTTTTGATCTATGTAAAAAGAATGTTTTGTTAATTTCTGTTACAGAAAGAAAATGGATATTTTGTGTGCTTGGTAAAATAATAAAACACAAAAGCAATATTTTTCTACAGAAATGTTTACCAATTATTTTTCAACAATTGTATTATGATGCCTTTGTAGAGGTAAAAAGAGATAAAAACAATACAAATAATTAAAAAAACACTTACATGTTAAATAATTCGCTAGATACTCCTTTAGAAAACTAATAATTTGTGTGGAAATTTATATAATTTTAGCATAAACTTCAAGATGTTCTACCCATGGAGTTTCATAAATATTTTGATGTTCTTTTGGATATACTGGACAGTACCCAACCACCGGATAAGATAAGACAGAGACTGTTCTCTACATTATATAAATGGATTAAGCATCTCAGTCGACAAGATAATCAGCAACACGGCAAAATGGCAAAGGAGTCGGGGATTACACTTCTAAGTCGTCATATGGAATCTTTTCAGGACTTGGTATATACTGATTACAAATACTGGTACGACGTTCTTAGGGGCTTATCACGCGAGACAAGACACAATTCCGCTACTATTGGACAGCGCGCTTTGAAAACGTTTTATCGAATTATCGGACAGATTCTTACAGAACAAAATACTTCTCAGAACAGAAATATATTATTGGTAAGCAGTACATCTCTCATTAAAAATACTTAAGATATTAACGTACATAATTTTCTACTTAAATTATCAATTTCAATTTACAAAATCGAGTTTTTCTTAAAATAATTTTCAAATAGTTGAGTGAAAAGAAACAGCTTTTTATGTACTAAAATGTAGAAGACTACATGAATAACAAGTTGTGTTTTATTTTAGTATTTTCAGCAAGAGTTTCAGACAGTACTTAAGGACACTAATTTAGATTCAACTACGTTGCAACTTACTATTTATGGATTCAGTCAGATGGCTACGCCATGCAAAATGTATCTCGGTGAAACCAATGTCAGAGAAATGTATTCGATGATAACCAGCTATGCGCTTCCTCTTTGTTTCAAGTATGACACTATATTTTCACTATATTTTCTTGTAATTATAAATGTATAAAACTATAACGTTATGTTAATATGTTATATCAGAAACTTTAAATGAGAGATATCAATTTTCTTTGTTTTCTTTAAGCGAACAAAGTGATGTAGAAAACATAGAAAAGATCTGTTATTATCAGGAAGAATTATCTGCAATACTCTGTCAGATATCCGATGTTACAGTTGACAAAATTAACGTCCTTGTAAAACTTAGTATTTACACAATCAAGAGATTTCCCGAGGTAGATAATGTAATAGTCGTTTCATCATTAATTAAAACTATTTGCAAGCTTGGAATTATCAATAAAAATCTGCTGCAGCGATATCTTGATGATATAAGTAAGTATATCAATTATTTTTATTTTAATTGATAACTCGATATAAACTTGTTTGCGACATATAATGACACCTTAAAATAACAATATTTTATTGGTGTGTAATATCTTTTACACAGAATTACCCAATCGCATGAAAATAATGACAAAGCTTTTAGATATTTTTTTGGAGAGAAATATTTTACTAAATTTTATCTTTTTGATCAGTTTTTGATGGCATTGCGTGGAGCTGTTCTCACACATTGGCAGTCGATGCGGAGTTACAACGCGAACTGAACAGTTTACAACAAACGCCAATATGTTACAAAAATTATTTGCCATTGTGGACGGCATTGCTGAAAGCCGAAAAGTATCCCGCCGGTCACGCGCAGATGGTTCAACTTGTCGCAGATACTCTGATGGATGTGTGCATCATCTCTATCGATCGATTAGATCTACGCGTGAAGCAGACGGAAGAGCATACCCCTCTATCCGACGTGGCTCTCACCCAGAGTGCCGTGAATCAAACGGATTTCCGTGTGTTTACAAATCTTGTGGACCTTTACGTCGATATAATTGACAAATCCGAGCCTTCGTTGTTCATCAATATCGTGCACAAATTTCTTTACGAAATCGTGCGATTCTCGCATAAATATCCGCTGATATCCGGCTTCTACAGCCTGGCTCGAGTTGGCATGAAGATTTTCGTCGCTTACATGTCGGAAGAAGAGGGAGAAGAAAAAAGAAACGAAAGGACATGGCAAACGCAAGAGCTTTTGTCTAATTATGTGATACACACTCTCGATATGATTCCCGCGTTTTCCAACATACAATTGTTAGTCGCATGTCTCTATTTAATTCTGCATGCGCCTCTAACATATGTCGAGAACGTGCTTCCACGCACGCTGCCGATGTTTAAAATTGCGTTCACCATCGGTCTCAGCAACTTGGAACTCGCATACACCGCTCTCGTCGCTCTAAAAACATGGACGATTGCAACGGGGGAAACTATTACGACGACGATACAGAAACGAGAGCGAAACGAGCAAACAAACGAATTGCTGCGTGAACTCGTGCCGTACCTGGAACCATATTTGCGCAGCACAGAGAGTTCCGTCGACATTTCGCAGAATCTGATACTAATGGCGAGAAAGCATGTGAAACGCATTGACGTGATTGACACCGACTGGACACTGCGAAACTTCCAGCGCCAAGTTCTGCTATTCCTCGGATCGCTTAATCACGACCTGCTGTCGAACTTCGCGTACGATCGCGCTTCCCGCAGTACCGGCGCGTCCTGGGATCACAAAGATCTGCTTCAGTATATTGTGCCGTTTCCAAACGAAATACGACCAAAAATCTACTTTGACCGAATATTGCCGATTCTAATGACATTAGCGCGCGATTCCAGCGACCGACGCACTAAGATTGCAGCCTGCGAGGTGTTACACTCATTGGTAGCGCTCGTCGCCGGCACCACGAAGCAAAACTCGAACGATGAAAAGTATCTAGCTATCTACGATGACCTGTGTCCGACTGTAGTCGCGCTCGGCTGCGACGGCGACGAGGTTGTACGTAATCTCTATCATCCGTTAGCATTGCAGTTGATGCATTGGCTAAGCTCGATACCTAAATTAACAAATTCCGTGATCGACTATCTGCTCGATTCGTTAACGGACAACTTAAACCCCGCGATGCGCGAGTTTGCGGGCATGTGTCTGGCGGAATTTACGAACTGGTCGATCAGGTATTGTAATTATTCTTTTTTACATTTTTTGCTATATCTATTTTTTTGCGCTTAACAAAATCCTATTACAAAGCGCGTCATACAAATTTAGGTCTTTTTATTCCTCAGACAGGACACGGGCACGCAAACTCAATCAAACGTGCCTAAGATCATTCAAAAGATCACCAACCTCGCGCTACATCCTTCAGCAAATAAACGCATAGCCGCTGCTGTGGCCTTCAATCATCTTTACAAAATCTTGCGCGAAGACGATGACATTATATCGACTTATTGGCTAGAGATATTTTACTGTTTCGTTCGAAGCTTGGACGGATGCGACGACTTGTCGATCATAAACGCGCTGGCTCACATCGAGAAAGTGTTAAAAATTAAAGCGGTTCTTCTGAATACAGACGATGATCGCGATCGGCAAAAACCGCCCGAGTTCGACAAAGCAATCCTCACTCACGCTCTATACTGGTTACTTTCACGGTGTGGAGTTCTCAACGAACGTTGTCGTGCAAAGTGCATGGAATTATACGTCAACATATCGCAATACATCGGCAATTCCGCTCGGGAGACGACACAGACCTACATCGACACTTACGGGAGGGATCAACTGTGCGATATCATTCTAAGAGATTTGACATGTATGAAAGATATCTCCGTGGCTGACAATGTGATGTCATTGTTGAAAGCTCTGGATTACTACGTGTGGTTGATGGAGAAAGAGTTGCTGCCAGTAGAAATCATTTTCCCCGCTAATGAGGATCACACAATCTTTTCTTGCATTTGTAGTTTTGCTCAACAATTCCTTCGAACAATTAGGGAACCTTCGACAGTCACGCCAGTGACAAAATTGAGAGAATTCGAACTGCGAGCGCTACAATGCAAAGCTCTGATGGCTACATTCAACTTTTTACAAGTGTTACTAAACGTCGACGTGAGTTGTGTTTTATTTACTTATTATTAGTTTAGCTAAGCGAACTGATTTTTATTGGACAACCAAATTAACGATTGATTGACAGGATAATCCGCTTAAAGTGTCGCAAGTATACTAAATCGTTTGTGTGAAATTATTTATGTTTTTTAGGTCAACATTCTACCGGAATCATTATGGACTGAACCGTTGTGCGAATTAATTGTCCAATGCGTGATGTGTCCGAGAACGATCGGTTTCGACGTCAAAAACATCGAGATGACAGACAGATTGCCGTGTGTTCTAGAAGCTCTGTTAAATTCCATGAATTTAAAACTTGCCAACTTACCGAACAACATCATGCGTTGTTTGCTTTCTTCTCAGGAATCACTCGTGGAGAAATTTCATAAACTACACGAGATTGCGCAAAACTCTTCTGAGATCGAAATGACTCAGAAAGTCAACGGTTTGATGTTGCTAAAGCGATGTGATATGCTCGCACTTTTGGAAATGAATGATTTTTGTGAAAATGAAGGCGACGACATAATCGAGCAGATTTTTCATTTTCTAGTGAGCAACCGTATTGGAAATCTTATTTGCAGAGATCTGACCGCGTCAATGATCGAGTATCTACAAATTCTGATGGAATTTAGACTTTCGTTAATAGTGAAACCTGCTGACGTCCGGTCAGTGATCAACACACTGGTAAGACTAATATCGAACGACACTTCGATAATTGATTTCGCGAAAATCACGCACGGCGATTACTTTCTGAGCAAATTTAAGAGCGTAATCTTCAAATATATGTTAATCCATCGAGACGCGATTGTGTCTATCTTTGAGGAAGTATCACACAAGAATCCGGCCTTCTTGCTCAAATGGATCGAGGATTTGGTGTTGTTCCTGAAACAACATAGACGTGAAATGCAGACGACACACGTATACGAGACAGTGGATTTAATTCTGCGACAGTTTGCGTGTCTGAAGAGAGCTGTCGATAACATCGATAGTCGCAGGGAGACACTGTTGAATATCTACGGGACCACGGTGCGTCTCAAGTCTAAACCTACGGAAATTATCGAGGTATCTCGCGAGCTCTACGAATGGATCTTGGACCAATTGACTCGAAACGACAGTTTTGAATACAAGATGCTGATTCTGCGGAACTTTCTCATTTGTTTGACAGACGCGACAGATCGTGAAAACGACAAGATCGAACTGTGGAGTATTCTGCAGCAGACGTTGAACAGGAATCTGCTATCCGAATCAAATGCCATGACAATGATCAACAGCTTCGAAACGCTGTTGCTGCTGCTGTTGGCAACCAAGTCAGTAATAACGCTCAGATGCGTAATGCATTTTGCCGCCGGTGCCGGCGATCGTCTATTTAATGAGAAGCTAAAAGAGTATCTACACAGATACTATCACAAGTCGTCCAGCGAGCATGTTTTGCGATCGCTCGAAGAGATTTATCGCGCATTCATGCGTGAAAATACTACTGAAGTAGAGAGACTCGACGTTCTGCGCGGATTTCTTCTGCCGTCATTTGAATTGTGCGATACGGCCACAATCGAGAGCTTCTTCGAGCGCCATGCCCGCGAACTACACGAGATCGCCGAACAATGCACGGACAATAACGATAACAGCGTCAAACGAATTATCGTATCGAAGATCGGATACTTTCAGCTGATGACAATCATGTTTTCTCGGATAGACAAGAATAAGATAGACGACATGAACAGCTCGATCATGACTGGTAAGAACAATAAAACATTTTCTTTTGAGGTGTTCCGCAACACCTGGAATACACGAGGTTTGAGAATAACGCAACCTGACTGTGATGAGCTCACGCGTCGGCTGCATTGCGCCGCGTACAACTGTTCGTTGGCGATTATATGTCTGAAGGAGGAACAGCGTTTCTACAAACCAGCGTTCAGTCAAGATTCTGATCTTATTTGGAAAAATATTGTAGACTGTAAAAAATATTACAAACTCAGCCAGACCTTCCAGAAGAAGCCGAAGAATCGTGAAATCACTGTCAACATCAAATCCACCGTGAGAGACGTGCCTACGTACGAATACACGTATATTCACAGCTATGATCTATCGATGTGTACACTGAGCGAAGACATTAACGCTTACGATTTCAACAGATGCGATCTGCTGCCATCCAATTCGTACAACAGTACCAATTTCAATTCATTCCAGTCGCATAGCGCAACAAGCATTATCTTGGAGAGCGACGATTTTAACGAGCACGAGTGCATGCCGTATATCTACGTTCTGTTGCAGCGTATCAAAAATCTTTTCGGATCGAACAACGAGGAACCCGAGTGGTTAAAGTTCTTTTTCGATGGTCGTTTAATACGTAATCATCCCAACATACAATTATTCTTGCTGAAGATTGTTTGGAACACGGCTGACGTGTTCAAGCCTCATGCTAAGTTCGCGCTGACGTCGATTGTCAAAATCACCGCCAATTATCTAGAGCAGTACGATTTAAACTACATTGTTACAGATATTCTAGAGATGCTAATGGACTGGCGTGATACGGTCACGCCGAACGAGAACGACACAACGGAAATTCAAAAGCTTTTCGAGGTAGTTGTTGAAAAAGTTGTTAATAAAGAATTATCAAAAACCTCTGGTGACAAAAATGTCTACAAGTACAATCTGAGCCTTATAAGGAATATGGTGGAGAAATGGCGCAGTTGCTTGCAAGTACCAAACGGTGTCTTGATGAATAAAATCATGGATGCACCGAATGTCGCGGTACATCTCATACTGACTCTCCTTCAAAACAACATGACAGAAGTAATTGTCGCGACAGATGACATCGTCAAATTCCTATTGAAGCAACTGAACAACTGGGAAACGTCCAAACCTTCCGAAGTGACGTGTCTGCAGAGTTGCGAGTGCCTAGGATTATGTCTAAAGTTCTTGTGCAATGAAACTGGGAGAGAGAACAGGGGATGTGAGTTGCAACAGAAAATCGTTGATATTCTCGGCGCCAAAAGGCCGCCTCATGACATGATCAAACAAGTAAAACGCATTGCTCATCTTTGTCGCACTTGTCCCGACGTAGCTTTGAATTACGTTCGCATCGCGATCAGTGCCATGGCTAAGGAAGTGAATAAATCTTACTGTCTGGAAATATTTTTTCTAGCGATGCCAAAGATCGACACGATCAACATCGTAGACCATCTGCACTACATAAAATTGGAAAAAGTTCTTGGAAATCCTATCTGTGAGAAAATGGCACTGCACATTGTTTACCGTATGGTGACAATTGTCTCGCCTACAGTTTTGTTGCCTTATATAAAACAGGTGATTCGATATATCAAAGACAACATCAGGGAACATCGAAAGTTGGTCTACGACGTACTCATGAACGTTCACAAGAAATATTTGGCGGACATCGCGTCGAATGACGCAACCGTGCAAGATCTGCTGTCCGTCAGCACGCAGAATCTGCTGGCTGGTTTGATAGATCCGTGTCCCGATCTGCAGGAGGAAATATTAAAATTCTGGGCAGAAGAAACGGAGCTTTCTAAGTGCAGTCCAAAAAAACGCTTGATCGCGCTACTGGATATGTACTCGTCACAAGTAACGACGATGCCAGATAACATGTTCACATCATTCATGGGATTGTTGATGTTGCAGCTGACCACCAAAACGAGAGATTACACTAAGAACATGTTCGAACAGCCGCTGCATTCTAACTCCACTTTCGAAAATTACAAAATACCTATTTTTCGGTGTAGGCAAAACCTGAGCAGTATGGCACCGATATTCGTTGATTCGCTCGCCTCCCAAATGAATCGCAGTATTCTCTCTCAGAGCATCGATAGCAGCATTTACGCAGCTACGTCTATTTATTCACGTGTCTCTTTTGGTCACCCAATGAGACTTCGCGCGACACAGGATTCGCGGTTTGAGCAAACTCTCGTCGATGAAGACGAATTCGCTAATACGACTGCGACATTCGATATTACGTCACTCGATACTGAATTCGATCGAATAAGAAAACTGCAGCCGACAACGTCACAGGGAAGGACTTCCGCGAGATTTTTAGGGAATTCGTCAGATGTTGCGCACTTCCGTCGTAAACAAATAGAGAAGAACGAGCAACGAGCGGAGATGATAAAGCAAGAAAACATGAGACAACAAAGCAGTGTGAGATTGTGCAGGTAAGGCCAAGTAAGATCATTACGATCCTTGATTTCTTAAATTATATCTCGTAAAGAAATGTGCTTCTCTTTCAGAGATTATCGTAAAGGAGATTTTCCCGACATCCAGATACCTCATTCGAGTTTAATCGTGCCGCTTCAACAGTTAATAAAGTTAGACCGGTTGATTTGCAAAGATGTGACTGTGTCCCTGTTGTGTGCGTTGGTCGAGGACATAGAAGAGACGGAGAGATCCGACAATTTTTCTCAAGTTATTGTAGGAAAACTGAAACAAATCCTGCAAAAATCGAGCGAAAGAAGCAGCTCGTTTAGTGCCATTATCTTGGAAACATTGTTAAAGCTGAAAGTTGTCGACTGCAATCCGCGAGACATAATGAAGATCTCCAAAATAAATGGATTGAACACTCTCGGCACTCTTCTTCTAGAACAAAGTTTACTGCCGGACAATGATTCCGTGTCTCCGAGAAAACGAATGCGAAGACAAGATGATGACATACGCAATGAAGAGACCGACAAGTGGGCACAATTGGCATTCCTCTACAAATCACTGAACGATGTCGACGTCGTCTTAAGTATCTTCAGAGAACGGCAGTCGTTTGGCCAACATATACAGGTTATTTTAAACGTTATTAAAACGTTTGTTTCCACAGAATAAGAATTTTTTAATATTATTTTTATTTTATAGGAAGCGGCTCTTGCGGCAGCGAGCGGCGATTGGATACGAGCAAAACACGCCTTTGAAATGGGTTACAAACAACCGGAGACTCTTTCGATGAAGGAGCATTGTATGCAAGGATTGCTCGAAGCCGTAAACAACTTGTGCAACTGGTCGGCAATTGACAAACTCGTGAAAAGCCGCATAAACAGAGATTTGAATAATATCTGGAACGACTCGTGGAAAGATTGGATGATTCCATGCGTTTCCAACGCCTACACCTACATGTACGGGATGGGAGAAAGCTGGTCATCGAGGGATAACGATATGAAAATTATCGAATCGTGGATGAACGATCGAGACAAAATGACATATCTCAAGTCTACGATAGGCGAGAATCTGTTGATGAACCTGTTGAAATCGGACGAAAAACAGAAAGTGACCGATCTGTTGAACGATCTTCTGGACAAAGCGGCGGAGCAATGGATCGAATTGAATCCTCTCTGCGCCGAACTAGGAATACGCAATTTACAGAAGTTGCAAGCTATAAGCGATCTCGATGCCTCGCTAAAGGTACTTCGATGTACGAACGAGACGGATCGCGTGGACAGATTGGCTGATCTGTTGAATTTCTGGTCGACGAAAGCACCTACGATTCGAGACAATCTCATACAGTGGAACAAATTAGTCGCCTTTCGATTATTCTCTTCAATTTTGATCGAAGAACTTATGGATAAGGAGAATGATGATAATGTTCTCGAAAGAAAAGTTATGGAGCAAATGCGTCGGGCCACTATTCAGCTTCGACTGGACGTTGGCGATGCCGCATTAAATCAGAAGCATCGATACATAGCCGAGAAATATTTGAATTGTATGACAAAACTAAAAGGCATTCGTTGTCTGAATATGGAAGTTCCTTTAGCATGGCTTGAGGCCAGAACCAAGAGTCTGTGCGCCGACCTTGAATCAGACGCGGAAGTCAAGATGACCGCTTATACTGATTCATGGAAATGCTCGCACGAACTGTTGAACAAGCACGTAGACAATGAGCTGTATACCGCCTTCAAACAACACATCGGTATAATGACATCGAAAATCGAATCTTACAGCAGAGAAAACGACAAGTTTGCGAGCGAGTTGATGAAGAACACCGTGATCCTACAGAAGATAGGAATTGCAGAAACAACGAACGCCGATTTGGATACCGTCAGGCAAGAGTTACTGCGGTACAGCTTGGACAATTTGCGTATGTGCTGCGAGCGCGCTGAAATGATCAATGCCACCAATGTTGGCGAGCACTATTGCGCTCTGACTAAACATTGCTACGATAGATTGATGACTACCGACGTAGAGAGCGACGAGATCTTCCGCGGCTTCCTATCGTCCACTTTGAAGTCCATGCGTCACGGTTATCTCGAGGCTATGCATTACTTTCCTTGTTTATTAAAACCGGAGCATTTGCAACATGAGCAAACACGACAAATATTCGATCAAGAGTGCGCTATGCTACAGCCGTGGTTGTTTCTGCGATGGCGTGACCTGTTGTTCTCCCACCTGAGTACGTCAATCGCGGACTCGGTTGCACCGATTGTCGAAAGACTTGCCGAAACTTATCCCGACGCGGTTATCTACACGTATTACTTGGCCATCGAGCAAACTCCTGATATACTTCAGCGTACGCAGAAATTACGCTCGCTTTTGGGCAGCAAAGCAGCGGAATACAAACAGTTCTTGGAAGCAATACAGTGCGTGACGCAACCTGAATTGTATCTAAAATACCATCTCGATGAGGCGATGAAAAAACAATCACGGGGAGAAGTTGGGATCATCAACTCGTTATTGCAGGAAATTGATCCGATCTTCGGTAGCCAAGTAGAAAAGAATAGAAAAAATCCTCGACTGAGTAAAGTTTATCAACAATTTGCAAACTACATAACGAAAATAAAAAACATCAATCCCGATAATCCAGATGACTTGAAAAAACAAGTACAAGAAATCAAACAATCGTTGGATAAGTCTCTTAAGAAACGTCTTGAAAAAAGCGTTAAAAGAGGCGTAAAAGTTTACAACAGCCAATTAAAGAATTACAGCCCGTTCTTGCACGAGTATACTGGCGGCAATATCGAGATACCTGGACAATATTCTGGCGACAAGGAACCCATACCGTGTTGCCATGTGAAAATTGCCCGTTTCGAGCCCGACATAGTGATCATGCCATCACTGCGCAAACCAATTCGCATTAGTATGATAGGCGATAACGGAAGGGAGTACAAGTTCCTAATAAAATTCGGCGAGGATCTAACAATCGATCGCGGTCTACAGCAGCTGTATGCCACCATGAACAGAACGTTACGCAACGATGCCAGTTGTAGCCAAAGACACTTGGAGATAGATACGTACGAGGTAGATCAGTCTTTTACCTGATACTAAACTTTAAAGAATTTCGCATCTAATGTGTTAAGCATGTTGTTATAATACGTATATATTTATTCGATTCGCAGGTAATACCACTTTCAAGATCACTCGGTCTCATACAATGGATCGAGGGAACAAAATCTCTAGAGGATTTGGTGGAATTCAGCATGAAAAGTAAAGATACAGAAAATTGCATCGCTAATCGCAAGAACTATGAGTTGTGGATAGCGGATACTGCACCTTCAATGCCGCTAATCGATCGCTACAAGGAGGCTATATCTAAGTACAGTCAACAAACAGTTATAGAGAAGATGAAATGTTTAATTGAAAATACGAAGCAAACTGCTCTGCGTGACACGTTCACCGCGATCGGCACATCGCCGGAGTGTTTCGTGACGTTGAGACGCAACTTCGTTACGAGCTATGCGACGATGTGCGTGGCGCATTGGATCGCGGGTATCGGCGATCGCCACCTGCAGAACACTCTGATCCACGTCGCCACTGGACGATGCCTGGGCATTGACTTCGGCCACTCTTTCGGCAGCGGTATACGCGCGCCAATACCGGAACTTGTGCCGTTTCGTCTGACGCCGCAGATACTCGAGTTACTACGGCCTTTCACCGAGCGAGACCTCCTGGCGACGATCATGACTCACGCGATGCGAGCTTTGCGCAACGATCGAGGTCCGATACTCGCTTGCATGGACATTTTTGTTCATAAACCCGTTAGTCGGTCATTAGACGACGAAATGATACGAGAAAATATTGACACAGGTAAGCGAGGACAATATAGCCTTTTTGATCATTCATTTTTGTATACTGTCAATACTTATCAATTCGCAGATTCGACATGGTCGTCCAAGAAAAATATTGAAGTGGTTGCAAAAAAATTGAACGGAATTCATCCATCATTCATCACGTTAGAGCAGTTAAAAGAAACGCACACCGATAAATACTTTACGAGATATCAAGCTATCGTTACTGGCAATGACAAATTCAGGCAAACAAGAGCAGATAAAAGAAACGATTGCTTAACGCCTGCTGAACAGGTGAGAACAAATTTCGCTTTTAATTCTTTGCGATCATAAAGCAAAATTCTTAGATATTCACATTAGAGCAAATCGTCAAATTTTCTTTTTGTAGTTTAAAATTTCAATTATCAATGTTTCAGGTGGATTGTTTATTGGATCAAGCGAAAGATCTAAATATTTTAGGTCGTATGTATGCAAATTGGCAACCTTGGCTGTGATGTATTACTTCAATTTATAAAAGATACATGTAACATATACCTACATCTTGTTAACAAATTGAAAAACACAGAGATTCAGGAAGTTCAAGCAGAGAAATTCATATATATATTTACATTTTTTACAATTTGTTAAAATGTATTGAAAAATCTTATTGCCCTAATTTAACTGTCATTGTGCATATTCTTTGCGGTATATTATTTTACTTGAATTCTGTTTTTAGCAATTTCTATAATATTATGTGTGTTGATTGCGTTGAGACATCGTTGTACTTTATTATACATGATGATGCAAACGTATATATATATATATACACATACAAAGTAAATATTAAAAGAGATGTATTTGTGAGAGATTTAAATTCTATTTTTGCTTCTAAACATATAATTGTATATACTTTATTATAATGAAAATATATGTAAGACTTATTCA
The DNA here is from genome assembly GCA_014825455.1 of Pseudomyrmex pallidus. Classification (NCBI taxonomy): domain Eukaryota; kingdom Metazoa; phylum Arthropoda; class Insecta; order Hymenoptera; family Formicidae; genus Pseudomyrmex; species Pseudomyrmex pallidus. The sequence continues at coordinate 82,917 of QVNV01023808.1, read as the reverse complement.
TATACACATGCAAAAATAAGTTTAAATGAGATATTCCTAGTAATACTTATTTGTAACAGTCATGTTTTTTTACTATCAACTATATATCAAAAATAAGTTAATGTAAAGATATTTTTGTGACATGTGGTCACAATACATTAACATTTTTCAATATAATTTGTAATATAAGAAATGTTTGCTTTTGTTATCAAAATGCTATGTAATATATTAAGTACTCAAATATTTTAATTGCAAAAACAACTTATCGGAAAAATTAATTATTTTCTATATTAGATTTAAAAAATTTTTTTTGTACATGTTTTATACTAAATTTTAAAGATCTATATAGAAACATTTATTTTATATCTATAATTAATTTATACATATTTGTAAAATAATCGTCATATTATTGAAAAAGAAAATATTTAGGTTTTTATAATATGTAAAAACAGATTTGTAGAAAGATTTTCACAACTTTAATAACTTCTACATTAGTTTTATGTATCGCTTCTCCATAATTTGATAGTTTTATCATTTTCAAGAGCGGCAGAGGCTATAATATTATCCGTTGGGTGACACGTTGTGCAAAGTACCACATCTAAAATAGGTACAATGACCAACAACGAATTTTGTGAGAAAAGAAAGAAGTTCCTCTTTTAAACGCTATTTTACACTGTTTTTCAAACACACTTACCTGTGTGGCCCTGTAACTTTTGTACAATCTCTTTTGTCTGTAGATTCCAAATATACACCATGTTATCCTCAGAACCAGATACAATCCACTACGAATTAGAGAATTAAATATGTTAAAAATGTCACTTTTCTACATGTATTCTAAATAAGAGCAATTTATACAAAATTAATAGAACGTATTTATACGTAACTTAAATATTACAATACGAACCTTCCCGCCTGTCACAGAAAAGTTAGCGAAAATGCAATATTTCTCGTTTTTATGACCAGTATATGTTTTTAAGCATTTTCCTTTGCTATAATCCCAAAGCTTCAAGGTGTTATCTAATGTAGCGGCTAAAATATACTTTCCGTTTGGTGAAAATTTGACAAACGATACTGGAGGATTGTCGTCATCTATCAGAGTTTTTAAACATTGTCCTGAAGCAGTGTCCCAAATTCGACTGTAAAATAACACATGTACTCATGATGATATTCTGTCTAGTTGCATACAATATCTCTAAGAAAAAAATATGTCACTTGATGAGAGTTGTTTTCCATTCATTATTTTTAATGTTACATTAGATGTTATTAATATTTACCACAGTCCATCATAACTACTTGAAACAATTAAAGAACCATCTCTGTTGAAATGTACCGCGCTCACGGGATCTGAATGTGCTGGTAATGTTTTAAGACACTTTCCAGTTCTAACATCCCAAATGCGTACACTTTCATCAAACTAAAAATTGATTTTTCTTGAACATCTTTTTTCTTTTTGAATTGATCAATTTAATTAATCAGTTAATATTTAATAGACATGGTGAACTTATATAAGATGTTAGATATCTTATACATACATACACACAACTAGATTACTATATTTTATATAAACATGTGCTAAATATTTAAGAGATATGTAATCAATATCACTTACAGACCCAGAAACTATAAGATTGGACTGTGGATTAAAATTACAACAGAAAACGTAATTACTGTGACCCTTTAACGTTTTTAAACACTTGCCCTGGAAAATAAAAAAAGTCCAATATATATTGAGAGACTGTATGTGCAATAATAAAAAACAAATTTGTTTCTAATTAAAAATTTGTTTATATATGTATTACTTACAGAACTTAACTCCCATAGTTTTAAAGTCTTATCATCAGAAGCTGATACTAACAATCTGCTGTCACTAGACCATGCTACATCTGAAATACCAAGTTTGTGACCAGATATAGTTTTCTCATATTTTCCATCATATGCTCCCCAAACCTTTAGCATTTTATCTGCCGCTAAAAAAATAATTTTATCATTGTATCACATATCTTGATAAAAATACAAATATCTTACAAAACAAATACAATACAAATATCTTATATTTGTAAATAAGACTTCTAAGACAGAAGTAATTACTGCTTACCAGAGCTTACCAACCATTCTCCATTTGGACTAAACTTGACAGATGATATTGCTTTGTTATGACCAGCCAAAGTATATTTCAATGAATAATTAGGCTTCTGTAATATGAAATAAAATTAATAATATAAAAATTCAAAGTATACATCTTTAAATTTTTTAATTCCATGTTTACACAAGGCACATGAGTATATATATTGAGGTTTTTCTTAGACAGTTTGTAATTTTTACAATTAGAGAACACAATCACAAAATATATGTATACATACACTCTGTTCAACAAGAGAATATCATCAAAGAGAACAAAAACTGGTTTGTTTTGCACAATCTCCTATTAGTAAGCCCTTCACTCAACAGTGCTGTTTTGCTCACGCAGTTGTCATTAGCTGCCAGTAGGTGTTCCACGTGATAGGAGATATGTGCAATGCTCTCCCTACTTTGCTAGCTTTGCTTCCTCTATGCATAAACTGATGATATTCTCTCGATGGAGTGTAAAAGTTTCTGATAAATTATTTAATATGTTATACATGTTTATATATAATTCTCATCAGTAACCTTTGTAGAGCTACTCTTAACAGTCTGCAACAATCTATACATAAGTCTTATTAATTATATTATTACCAATATAGCGTTGCTCTTCGTGCCGCTACCAGCTGCAGAAGAATTGTTAACGGACGTCTGATGTCCAGGTGACGGACCGAGAGGTACCATTTTATATTATTTGCGTTTAAAGCTTAACAAACAAACCCACCAAGTACACAATCGTTGTAAGTTTGTATGACTTTTTGGAACAGTAAAACAGCTTGTGCGGTGTGCGGCGTTATGCCATGCATAAGTTGTTCAAGCCGCTCTTTCTCGAACGTGCATGTATCACGCAGTGAATTGAAAATATTGGTCTAGTTTCCACCGAAACCCTCAATTCGGTTCCACTCCGGTACAGATACCAAACTATTATGGCTGCCGCACACAAGACGCGGCAAATTATGCTTATCGCGCAGCAGAAGTTGGCTAGGAAGTAAACGTGGTTATGTGTGGTGGCTAATAAACATCTCGCCTTCCCTTCAAAACTTTCTCACGCTAACTTGGTCAGTTTCAATGGAATAACAACCGTTTAGTTAGAAATAGTAAAATCTTACTGTGCTCAATTCTATTGAATTAATTGGCCAAGATTATAATATATATCAAAATACGTAAAACTTACTTTGACGATTCTTTGTCTAGATAATATAAAAAAACAGCGATGGTAAGAGGTGGAATAATAGTTTTACTAGATGACAAATATATATATACTTACAAAATTAACATAAGAATATTTTACAAATTTATATATTACAAACAGATCTGCTATAGCTCCACTACGAAGCAAGAATTACTTTTATTAGATTGAAGAGGAACAAATTAAATACAGAATATTACACTTCATAATAATTTTATTATCCAGTAGATACTAAATATCCTATACTGAAATAGATTTAATAAACATAAGTGTATTCGTTTAATGAAAAAATCATCAATGCGTGCAAAGCAAAAAAAACCATTGTCAGCAGGCTTTTTGATGTTGATCCAACATGATTACAATATGTTAATCCAATATGATTACATGTATCATTAGTGTACATTGCTGGAAAGCATCCATTGATTTGTTACTCCAGTATGTTTTCTCTGTAATTATATAAAAGTTTTCTTTTTGTAATTGCAACTAAAAGATAACTAAATAAAATAAGTATCTTTATTAAGTCAGAAAAATTCATGTAATCAATGTAATTCAGATGAAACACGGATTAAAAGATCATCACATTAGGAAGTCATAAAAAGATTATAAAAATTATATAAATATTTATTTAATCTTAACTCACTTAACTCAAGCAAGTGTGCTATTTATTTATTCTTTGTAGCATATAAAATGAGTAATATTTAACTTACCTTTTAGTTACCACTTCAAAGTTTGCTAGATCTTTTTAGAAAACAGTAGCTCATTTAACTTCCATTTCTACTTAATCTCATTTTGGAAACAAGAGCTGGATCCTATACACAATAAAAATAATAACTTAGTATAATTTGTCTAATTTATTTAAGAATCAAGAACATACATAAATTGTTCTTCAGAAATGGTATTAATCACTGGTTCAGAAACACGGACCAAAAATATCATCATTTAAATAAACAAGAATTGTATAAAAAGTAAATTTTTGTCTATAAAAACATATGTACCTTATATGCTTCAGTTTATCAGAGAGATAATTAACTTGGGGGGAGATTCAAGTTATTGCTTGCATCGAATCTGTATTTTTTCTTAATTGCATCATTTCTTGATTTTTTCTAAACAGAAATTATTACTTTAGATTCTAGCAATAATTTTTAATTACATATGACGCATATATATTTAGCACATTATATATCAGAAAATATGGATAGATCACTGTCATATCAGTAACACGGACCAATAATTTTCATCATAAAAGAAAGAAGTTTGGATTTTAGAAGATATTAGACATCAAAATGGCCGTAATTGTGTAATAGCTTCGTTTCAAATTTTACTGAAAATCTGTTCTATATGTAACATAAACTGAATATAAACTTTCATTGCTAGAAATAAAATTTAGAAAAAAATACATCTAAGTAGTTAAATTATTGAAACTTATTTTTGTACTTATGCGGATAAGAAACGCAGATAATATATTGAGTTTTTTTAAGCACGTGGCCATGTAGCAGGAACTGCCGAAATTAACTTTAAGAAATATAATCAATCTGACGGAAGAGAAATCCCAAAGCAAGCAAAGTATTCATATGCACAAATTAGAAGCTTTTTACATCTTTCGCTGGCTTCTCATCATTTTTGCAAAAGCTCAAAGGACGAGTTAGTCCACACGCTACTCTACAGATTCAACCAGTACCTTACCCGTCGGAGATCAGCAAGAAAATGGAAGGTGAGATTGAGCGGAAATCAACGTTACTTCTTCTTGTTAAGCCTATATCACACTACAGGTTGCGAGCTCGACAGTGGTTGATTACGTTCGCAAATTGACCAATGATTGAGCAAGCTGTTTCAATCTGATTGGTCTATTTGCAACTGTGGTGTAACCTGTAGTGTAATATGAACTTAAGGTCTGTTCTTTTTCTGTATACTAAAGCTGCACTAAAACTGTGATTGGACAGGCAAAGGTCTTATGTCGCAGCCGTTCAAATTAAGGTTAGAAGAGCGATAAGCCGGCCACAACAGATCAGTGACATCCAACAACAACGAAGGCCTTTGCACGTGACAAAGATTTAGTTGTAATTGTAAGATAAGCAAATTAATCAAGTCAAAGCAACTTGCTGAATATATTTATATGTAATTTGAAAAGGTAAACTAAATAATACAACCGATTTTTGCAATTCAAGTTTATATAGTTTAACTTTTATATATAAATTCTAATTGGGGTTACTGTATCATATCGTAGCTTCTAGAAAGAATGAATTTGCCACGAGTATATTTTGACATAGCCGCAAATGACAAGTCATTAGGACGAATTGTGATCCAATTACGTCCCGATGTCGTACCAAAGACAGCAGAAAATTTTCGCGCTCTATGTACAGGAGAAAAGGGCTTTGGTTACAGAGGAAGTAGTTTTCATCGTGTGATTCCGAATTTTATGTGTCAAGGAGGTGATTTCACGAATCACAATGGCACAGGTGGACGGTCAATTTACGGAGATAAGTTTGAGGATGAAAATTTCGAACTTAAACACACTAGCGGTGGTGTATTGTCAATGGCTAACTCTGGTTCCAACACAAATGGATCACAATTTTTTATTACTACTATAAAAACACCTTGGCTAGACAACAGACATGTTGTGTTTGGCAGTGTTATTGAAGGTATGGACATTGTAAAAAAGGTTGAAAATTTTGGCTCGCCAACTGGCAAAACAAGTCAGAAAATCACAATAACAGACTGTGGTCAATTGTATTGAGAATTGTGTGAAATTTATACATATATACAAGTTCAAATATACATTCATTTCTTTCTAAATTTGTGTTCATTTAATATTGTAATTTTATAGTCTCAATATTTAATACTAGCAGGCAGGACATAATTTTTTGTGAAAAAGCAAAAGATGAATGTTGTATGAAGCTGTATGTATTTTTTAAATGTATAACATGTGTTCTGTTTGACAGTTAACAAAGTGATAAAGGAATTTTTATGAGAATATCATTTAATATGATACATAGTAGTTGTTATTTTGTTGAATTAATTAATTTATATATAATGTTCAGATATTTCTTGGGACTGTACACATATATACATACAACACATGTGTATAAAGTTTACACACAAACACTAATTAAAAATAGCATCACATCATCATTGGGATATATTTACACAGTTCGAAAAATCTAATCGATATTTACTGCTAGTCAATACATATCGGTAAGTTAACAATGAAGAATGTGTTGAGTTCCACAACAGATGCAAATATCAAAAATACGACGTACATAACAAGACAGATGATACCGACGGTACGATTTAATATGAATTTGTTAAAGAGTAAAGATCCGTACAAAATAATTAACGTAGAAAAAAGAGATATCGAGCTATAAACTAGTCCTTGAGAATTGATTTGAACGTAATATTGTCCGGGTACTGTTGGCACTAGCGCAGCTTTTATGAACCACGGTAATCCGAGACACAGTAACACATCAAATACGTTCGAGCCTATCGAATTACTTATCCCCATGGCCCCGTGACCTGCAAAACATTTTCATATCTGTTTTTTTTTTCATATGTTTTTTTTTTTTTTTTTATTCTTTTAAACGGTGTAATTTTATTTCATATGGGACGAATCAAAAATTCGATCTTTATTTATCATACCTTGGTTTGCAACGATAACGCTCGATACGGCTTCAGGTACGCTCATTCCCGCTGCGAGAAACGTTAAACCCATAATGGAGTCAGGAATTCTAAAAGTATCCCCTGGAACAACATAGAAATATGCGAATATCGTAGAACAAGAAACGCAAAACTTGAAACAATTATTTCGAATAAAATTGGTTTTATGCTTTTATCGTAGCTAAGGTAAAAAATCTAACATGTTCAGCGAAGTTTAATTATTGTTAAGAACAGAGCATTTACCGATAATGGTGATAACCCATCCAATAATGTAGGACGAAGTCGCGATCCACATTATGCACATGATGAACGTAAAGGGATACCAAGATCTCAATTTTTTTCTTCTGCAGTCGGGAATAGTAAGGAACAATACCAAATTAATAGGCCAAGTGACAATCCACCATAATTTTTCGCAGGTTGAATTTGGCCAGGATGTCATGTCCACAATTTCGACTGAAAACAACATATTCTATCTCACTGTGTGCAATAAAATTGTACAAATATTGTATGCAAATAACATATTTTTACATTTGTTGTAACATATCGCACATGTACATACGTGATTCGTCGATGTCGCTCGAGCTAAATCCACATATCTCTGTTTCTTTGATGATGTCTGTCAGATTTCGGAATGAAAGATAGCCAAGCATAAGATTAGATTTCTTATGAGTAGTTTATCGAATGCAACTCCCTGCAAAGAAATATGTGGATTAAAAAGAAAATTGACAGAAATTTATTCTGTGAGATTTGTGAATTTCTCTTTAATTCACGAGATCAAGACATTGGCATTTAAAGGAATCGTTAAACCGCTTGATATTTGCCTTCCTATTTCTAAACATCATTTTCGCTTGTAAGAAGGTTGCAAGTTGTTGTGTTTTTAAATTAATAAACAACAAGAAAATTACAGTTTAAAAAAATTAATCTGACAAATAAAAATATTAACGAGTTAATAAACCTTTTTTCACAGAATGAAATTATATCAATTTCTTTTAATTCACTTATTTTTGCAGAGAAGTGTCCATAATATCAATTTTTATATTTATATGTAAATGTATTATATGTATACATCTTACTATTTGACAGAAGAGGAGTATTTTCGCAGACTTTGTACTTTTTTCTCTTAGATGTTATACGTTTGATAAAATTGCTGATGCGACGATTGAGACACATCGCTGAAAAGATCAAACAAGTTTGAATTCTCAATCAACGTTTTGTTTGCGCGCGCGTTGCAATTATCGCCTTAAATAATTTTTAAAGTATGTAAAAAGTTTTGTTTTTTCAAATACAATCGATTTGATTCGTTTCACCTGAAATGTATAGAATGTAACACAGGATGAGGATGAGCGCCTCGTACCACTCGACACGTCCATCCCGCAGAGTCAAGATCAAGAGAAAGACTGTGAAGGCGTAAGCTACTGTATCTCGCGATATCGACCACCATTCCAAGTTCAACGCCTGTAATGTGATAAGAAAATTGCGAGCAAATATCGAACGTGTAAAAATTGCGTTTAATTTAATAATAATAATTGCATCTACCTCGTGCGCGAGTAGCGCGCAACACGCGGGAACAGCTAATATGTTAAACACCGCGGAACCAACGATGGTGCCGACACCCAGATCGCCTTCCGTAACGAAAGTACCGATAACGTTGATGAACAATTCCGGACTCGAACTTGCGGCCGCCATTACGGTCGCGCCAGCTACATCTTCGGTGACATCGAGCTCTGTCGAGATACGTTTTATTCTTCCAGATTATTTTGTAAACAAGATTTTATTCTTATTTTTCGTGTATATACATATATATATACACACAATATATATTTTAATAGAATTAGCGGAAGAAAAAAATATTTGAAGAGATGCATAATGCGGCAAAAGTATGAAAGCGGCTCACTCTCGCAGATTTTCTTAATGGACGGAACGAAAAAGTCATCGCAAACAATGGCGAGTAATAAGAACAGATAAATAGCGATGAAAAAGTGGATTAATATAAATCCCGCTTGTCTTTGCTGTCGTGTAAATCCATCGGGTGGAAATTCTTTGATGGCCGGCGGAGTGCAATTGTAAGTCTCGTTCGCTCGCGGCTCGGGCTCGCTCGTCTGTAGCAATTTGCGTCCTTCTGAAGCACAAAACCGACACTAGTATAAAAATAGTGTAAAAGAAAAAAACAATGACATGAAATTAAAGAAGAGACTGAGTTTTGTTTCCGCAGTGGTTAATTTCGGCGGCGCCTTCCGAACGACGTCGGTCTCACAATCTCGAGCCGCTGAAAACAAAAATGTTGTACACTTACGCCATTCCGCCGGGTAATCGGTTTTCGTGTAACCGGTGTTTGTCCGAATGTCAGAAAACAGTCCCGTCATACTGATGCAAAAAAGATACGTAGCCGGGATGGCAGTAAGAAGAAATACTTGATATCCAACCGTGCGTTTGCGCCGCCATGCCATCCTTCGTTACGTACGAACGGTTCGTTATATAATTGACGACTTTTTGGCTAACGACTAAAGATATATTCTATAAAAAGTGTATCTGTAACAATATATAGATATATTTGCAAGCACCAACAATGTTGCGCGATTCACACTTTTCGTGTCTCTGGACGTGATACGATGTGGTCCTGCCACTTATCCAGCAGCTACCGTTTGACTACGCTTGTATTTTTCACCGAGTGATTTATCGCAATACCGATAAGATACTCAATAAAGCAATCATCTATCCCTTTGATTATAAAATGACGCACGAGGAAAATTTCCGTGAACGAACGCGGTTTCTCTTCTCTCTCGATGCGCTCCTGTTGATTTTATACCACACACATTTGTGTGACTTTGTTCTCGATCAATTTACATCGTGTGTTTCGCAGTAATGTATTTTGGGAAAGTATATTCTTTGCAAAACTTATCACGCGGTCACGTTATCAAGTAAAGTCGGCCGTGCACGTGTTGATCGAACTATCTTGCGAATATATCGAAACGATATCAGCGTACGACCATCAATATCTGGGAGATTGCGCGGAATCGCATGTCTCACTCGATTCTTGATGTGTTTGGTCAATTCGTCGCATGAGAAATGTAACGCCATTGTTAGAAAAATCGTGTATACAATTTTTTTATCTGTAATATAAATAATATCTGTTTATTTCATCTTTCATTGTGTCACACTTTGAATATGACAAATATTGAGCTACTTGTGTATGTATCGAATAAGTCGGAGAGAGAAAACCTCTCATGTGTTTCTACATCACAATAAAAGTTGTGAATATATGTATATGTACTTGTGTATGTGTGTGTGTGTGTGTGTATTTGTTATCTAAATACATAAAATATGAGTGTCTCTTTAAATCTTTTTTTTTGCTCTTGGTTGACTTTGTAATTTATCAAACAATTATATTTAAAATTATATCTTTTCTATACTTTTGTATTATTAATATTGTCTTTTTCATTTTCACATCTATATAAAATACACCTTTCACACATACATGTTTTTCATTATAAGATTACGACGAGTGGATGTTACATGGTGTAGTAAGACTAACTTTAGTAAGACAGCTCTACCAATATAGAACAAATATTTACGTTATTATCGATAATTGATATCGCACGCGTTTGTTTTTGATATATATTAGTCTTAGAGATTACAACTAAATCATCTTAACTAAACAACTCGAACCAAGTATTTGTCTTCAAGTAATCCTAACTTGCGACTTACGAAGTGTTAAAGACAGGACATAAAAGATGTGCAATTTTGTTTGAACGTGGATGTATCGATGCGAAAATGTCGGAATGTTACATGTTAAGTCATAAAGACAGCAGAACGATTCGGTACATTCGTACTGAATGAGTTAAATGTGTGTACGTGAGTGTACAGTACAAAACAGGAGATACTTTATATAATCTAGTTAGAAAGAGAGAGAGAGAGAGAGAATATAAGAGAGCGAGAGTTTTAAGTCCTACTTGAAGTAAGGGGATATAACTGTGATTAACACATTAAGTTCTATCGTACACAATTAATATAATAACAGTAATAAATTATAATCACTCGATCGTAAGCGCTTAATTGTTATAACAACGTTTTCTTACCTTCCGGCAATTAAAACACATTATAATAGCAGAATGCTTCGATCGGATCGGATAAAAATGTTCAATTGCATCTCTCAGAAAGAAAGCTAACCCGATCGTGTTAGTTCGTAGCGTCTCGTTATCGGAGAAGACAAAATCAAGGCATAAATTGAAAACAACTTACACTACGCAAGACATCGCGAGGTCGCAAAAACACATAACGCATGTGTTGCCGAATAAAGATACAAGATTTAAGCAAGGCTTTTTAATTTCATCTAAAAAAAAAACGTCACGTACTTTTCGAACAATTCAACATATATACCCGGTACTGCTGTTCTTATCTGAATTATTTTTAAAAAAATATACCTACGCGCGAGGAAAAAAAAGAGCAACGTTTTATTTTACATTTTAGAATATACCAATTACATCTTTCGCATTCTTTGTGCCTACGTGAGCGTATGCGATGAGATTTGCGACTTCTCGCGAACAATATGTGCAAAATACTTATGTTTGCGCGAAATTTTTTTCGGAACTTCTCGTCGGCCTGAAGCTGCACAAGCATCACTTACATGCGGTACGATTCAGCAACAGGCGCTACATCCGAGAGAAGAGACAGAAAGGAGGGGCGATTCTAACAAACGATGTCGGACTTCGGAGTAGATGTAATGTAGTATGTGTGTGACAACGGGATTGACAACATGGATGCGTTTGACCAAGGAGGAGGTGTGTTTGAATCTTATTTTCGATAATATATACCACCGCGTTCATTTTCCGGTGTTATAAACAAGTTTTCCGCAAAGCAAAGATGGTGTGACTCGTGCTACGGAAGGAAATATATGTCGATTGAGAGAAACTCGGATGACGACGCACAAGATTCGGAAAAATTTAAGATAACAGGCGAGAAAGAGAGAGAGAGAGAGAGAGAGAGAGAGAGAGGGGAAGAGAGAGAGAAAAACATGCATTCAATTGCTTCCGTTTTTGGCACTTTGCGCTTTTTTTTCGTGAACGCAAGAGTTGCATTGTAAAAAGACAAGAAAACGTGCAAATGTCCAGTAGGATGTTTCCTTGGGCATGGTGTTCGATAAGTGTTCTTTAAAAACAATTCTTTTTATTACAATGTTTCATTAGAGCTATGCAAAATCAAAAGCACAGAATATTCGACATTTGTACAATACATACGCACTCTCTATTTTCTTCTCTCTGCGCCTCTTCTCTCTATTCTCCTTTTTTCTCGCATTTATTTCTACACCTGCTAAATTTAATCGTTTCACTTCCTCACTGTTCAATCATCGCTCCTTATTAAAATTGCGACATTTAAAGTTCGTTATATATATATTCCACGTATGAAATTGATATTTTCGTTTTGTTTTTCCTCTTTGCTTGTAATTCAATTATAATATTCTTATTTCGCTTCTTCCTTCTTTTGCTTCTTCAGAATGTATCAAGTCAAATGCTTTTCTACTTAACTTAACTCTGTTATTTCTGACAAATTATATAGCCGCTAATGTCTGATTTCCGCGCGTGTTCGTGCTCACATGCGAATGTGAAGTCTTTTGAAATCGTTATGTATAAAATGATGATTTACGTTTCGTTTGTTTTGCAATACACATGGTTACAACAACGAGCATGTTCGCAAATAAACCACAAACTCTCGAATAACGTATGAAAATTAACGATTTATTGCTCTATCTCTTCTTCTTTCCTACTTCTCCAACTTTCAGCATGCGTGCCTTGGTAGCTAAGCACCGCGGCACCGTAAACTTACATTAAAACCACACTACTTACATACGCTATTCCGTCCAAAATGTAACTTTCAATCTATTTGGCCAAAACTCTCAATAAAAAAACATCTTGCTTGCGAATTTACTGCATCCTATTGTAGTTATTGTTGTTCACTTTTGTCCTGCACGTTGCGTGAAGACATTGAGCGAACGAAGAAGAAACAAATTGATCAAATCATGATGCGATTGATCGATATTTTGCGTTTTTTCTTTGCTGGATGTATGCTACCCGGGTTTAGCATCCGCTTTCGTTGTAGGTAGTTACGTTGACCTTTAATAAGAACGATGTGGAGAGAAAGAGAGAGAGAGAATATATGGCGAGGCGATTATTGCGATTAATTAGAGCTCATCCGGTGAGAGTTCTGAATCGAGAAACGGTGAGGACATAGGTGATTCAAAGCGATTAATTAAGCATCCGTCAATTACTACTTAGAATTAATGCTCGCCGTCCATTATCTTTATCTCATTCTTCTTTGTCGCTCACTTCCGGCATGACCCGCCAATTAACCATCAAAAATTCTACTAGATGAACTAAACAAATTGTACTTTACGAGCGGTACCGTGTTCGCATGAAAGAGAATATTTATTTCTCGCGCAAAAATTATTGTTAATTATTTATCGTCACTTGAAATTACAGCACAAAAAATTGTAATTCCATATTCTCTTTCTGGGAACGGTAAAAAATATATGTGTACTATATAAGGTACAAAAAGAATAAAAAGAAAAAAGAGTAAAAGAACAAAAAGTTAATTTAAAATGTCAAGCAAAACTCGACTTGTTTCGATCCGGAATAGTAATATATCTACATAGTTTATGAAAAAAAATGCTAATCAACATAAATAATTCATTTGCGCTTTTGATGAACGTGATCGTCGTCCTTCGAGATCTCTCACGAAGATGCGATCAAGTGGAAAACACAATGTTCGCACAGGTTTCTATGTCTGCGCGATGTTCGCGAGACTCTTACAGACTATTTCAAAGGCTGCGTTAAAATACAGAAGCATTTTGTGATAATTTTTTTTTTGTTTTCGTGGAAACATTAGTCGGCGGCGAACAGATTATCAATCGGTCATACCGTCTACCGGGCGAGACCGGCGATTCGCCCTTCCGACCGAACGAGAGAAACGCCGGAGAACCCGAGTCGTTGAGAGTCTCGTCGTGATATATCTAGTTTATACGACGTACATTAGACATGAATGGCATCTGTTCTGCCAAGTTGAATGAGAGCAATTTAACTTCTTTAGGTTGCTTAATCGGTAGGAAGTCACATCCAGTCACATAGCGGTATAACCTGTAAGAGGCACCAATACGCGCACGTTTGCATGTTCATATATATCTTTCCTGGCGAGGGTCGAAGGTATGAGAGAGAAAGAGAGAGAGAGAGGAGAGGAGAGAAAATTTACGTGTGTGAGTGTGTGTGTGTGTGGGTAAAGAGAGTATGTAATGAACATACAAAATTACAAGATAGATATAAAATATCGCTCTGTTAATTTATTCCATTATCACTCAATAAGATAGCGTATCGTTTCCAGATAGAGCCGAGCAACACAATTAGATAATCCAAGTAATGAACTCGTCATTGAACCGATGTAATATTTTATAATCCTTTAGATAATTTTCAGAGAGGGTATTTGGAATTGATCCGATACTTAAATCGATACGTACTCGAGGAATCGATAACGGAATATTAATTGCGCGCTCAGAAAAGAGTGTAATATATGAAATTGCATTCGCGAAACGCGTTTCTTCGATCTTTTGTTATTCCGTAATTATTTTATGTTAAACAAAAAATTAGTTTACCGTTGCTTAAGTAACATGTTAAAATAATAGGTTTTAACTTGAAATTTTGTAAAAAAAAAAAACGAAACTATAAACAGAAATTTAATGATAATTGTAATAAAATAATAATATATTTGCTAAATTAATTTATGTAACGCGAATACATGTAAGAATTCGTAATTGAAAGAAGTGTATTACATTTAAGCCGAGGAGAAGGCATATCTTATGTACGAGGGAGTATAATTGAACCATGTTGACAATTGAGACTTTAAAGCGAACGTGTTATGCTCTCGATAATTCGTAATTGCACGCTCATGTAATTTTTCATTTTTACTCTTGCGAGCGTTGCAAGATCCTGTGTGCGAGATATATATATATATATACATTATTGCGTGCACATTTCGCATCTCGTGAAGATGTCCGCGGACATCTCCCGCACGCTTCGACGTTCGCGCGGCGGCGAACGGTTGTTTGCCAAAGAATTCGGCACGAAACGCAACGGTTCCATAAAATTGAAGTAATGGCTCACGGTAACGAGACGTTTCCTACTTGTGGCGTATCGTTATCTCTCACCACTACACGATCCAATTTGGACATCACACCGTCACACCGTCGCTCGCTCGCCCGTGTATAAATACATGTATTAAACCGGTGCATGCGTGACATTTCGTGCCGTACAGACGATTCGTCGGGCGGGAACAATCCATTCGGCGAGTCAACGTACGTGCTAATATACCGATTTCGTAATCGCCGATCTACCTCCTCCTCGTGTCCCTCCTCCCCCTTCCCCCGACGACAACGACGACTCCGTTCCCTTTTAGCGCCAGAACGAGCTGCTGACTAAAAAGATAATAGTTAACTTTAAGATCTTTACGCTCTTATCGTATTAAAACCCATAAGCGTTCATAAAACCGGAGAAAAAGACACGGCTTTGCGCATTAAAGTAGCGAGCGCGTAATTGACGTTTTTTTAATACTATATATATGTAATGTATGTATCGCACGAATGTGAAAAATTAATGTCACTGAAGAAGAAGTTTCGAGTTTCACACGTCTTAACACGTCTGTCGCGTTTTCTCAAACAAAGATGTGCACAAATTGATTTGTTTATGCGTGTTACGTATAAATTTTGCAACGTACCTTAAAGTTGCGCAACAAAAAATTTATTTTGCCGGATACCACACAGGTGCGGTACATCCGGAACTGGGTATTATGCAGTTCTGCCTCGAATGATGACAGGGTGTGGCGGAAATCGTATCACAAGCGGGAAAATCCTTTTCTAAAAAGACAGTAAACTGGAATCGCGGGATAATATTTTTCCTTAACGCACGCTTTAACGACAAAGATTTTTTGTTTTTTACGTCAAAAAGATGGACGTAGATATTTCTCGCTGTGTATCATATTATTTCTTGCACTTGTACGTGTATTTTTATAAAATTATAATTCTGTACGTGCTCAAGATTTTTATCAAGTTTTTAAGCAACATCAGTTTTTGACAAAAACAAACATTATTCTTACACGACAGAATGCTTACAATATTGATTTAAAAAAATATATATATACGTGTGTATAAAAAGAAAAAGTTATTTAAGAAGAAGAGAATTATATATTGTGTGTTTATCGATTTTCGAGAAGTTAATGCACACACGGGCAAACTGACGACAAGATCGTCGCAACTATAAGTGTTACACCGTCTCCTTCCTTCAAAGATAACTTATGTTTTTTAGGTATAAATTGTACGCCACCGGCTATAGAAGATTTTCCACACGACCTGTTTGATGAGGAGCAAAGACAAGGCGGTGCCGTCGTAGTCCACGTCATAGTGTCGCTTTACTTATTTATCGCTTTAGCAGTAGTATGCGATAAATTCTTCGTACCTGCTGTAGAAAAAATATGTCACGGTAAGGGTTGAAATTCGAGTTTTTCTTAATTAATTTTAATCGTTGATTTTTCTGTCATATTTCGAAAGACTTATCAACATACAGGCAATGTGAAATTATTACATAATATTCCGTAGTTAACTCTAATATGAGATAGTTCTATACTTAAAAAAGTTAATCGCCAAGATAATCGATATTAGTACAAGTCGCGTCATTAAATTTTAATTATCATACGTAATTCAATTTTAGAAATTTAAGTTTATCGTCGAATATCTTGCTCATTTATTTTAATTGAGAAAATGGAAAAAATATAAAAACCAAGAAGTTCTCGTATAATAATTTAAATTAAATAACTTTCAAGATTTGCCTTGGATTATATATGTTTCCACATGCAAGCACAAAAAAGGGGAAAGATGTTTATTTATATGCAAAATGTGTATATATATTATATAATACATTAATCAGACCTAATAAATCAAACGTGGTTTCTCGAGTAAGTCAGACCTAGACAGCGATCATTCTGACAATATCACGATTATTTTCATGCCTTGGTTGAGACACACACATACGACGGTCGAATCGACCGCACGGTCCATGCTGCAGCATATCTGCGTCATTGCGGACGCCAGGCACAGCACTATCTTTGATAGTTGCCGTAATTGCCTTTTAGTCGAAATTTCCAGCCTCGTGATATTTTTTTTTTTTTTTTCACACACGATTCTTGGAATATTTTCATTCAATGCTAAATCCGATGTTTGAATTTCGAAAAAATTTACAAATGGTTAGTCCGCTTATAAACAAGCGGCGGAAAATCGAAATCTAAATCGAAACTGACAAATTGCATTTCAGCGCTCTCAATGTCGAAAGATGTGGCCGGCGCGACGTTCATGGCAGCGGCAACGTCGGCTCCAGAATTATTCGTGAATGCCATCGGAACATTCATCACGGAAGGTGACATTGGCGTCGGGACGATAGTAGGTTCCGCAGTATTCAATATCCTAGCCGTTCCAGCCTGCTGCGGTATCGGTGCGGGAATGGTAAGTTTGCCAAGTGTTCTCTGCTCTTATTTCGAAAGTTTTATTTAGGTAAAAAAAAAAAAAAGCGAGAAGCGAAAGCACATGGAGAAAAATTATAATATCAATGAAAAATATGTAGAATATAAGATAAACGTAAGTTTAGCAAAGTAATATCAACTAATTAACATTGTTCTAAACTCTAGATAATTACGGATAGTGTGATCGATTACGTGATCGATCGCAAGATACGTTGTATCAAAAATTGATATTCGATAACGTCAATAATTGATATTAATGCGTCGTCACTAGACGTCAAAAATGCGTCAGCACAATGAGATGTGTAAAAAAAAATACATCAATACCACACCGCGTAAAAAAATTTTTAATATTTACTTGATTTATTCAAACCGATGTGTATCACTTCATTAATGATATTAATACACAATTTAATAATTATTTAAAAAAATTATTTTTAAAAACCTAAACATTTCTCTATTATGTAACGTGTCAATTATAATAAATACGTTTCCACATGCAGGTGGTGCCTCTGGATTGGTGGCCCGTTAGCAGAGATTGTCTCGCTTACGGTGTTACGGTTGCCATTTTAATATGCATTATACATGACGAACGAGTGGAATGGTACGAAGCGTTAACTTTGGTGCTCTTATATATTGTTTATATCGCCGTGATGTATTGGGATAAATCGTTCCAGCGGTGTACGAGATTCCGTACGAACGAGGATCAGGTATCTACGGATTGTCGACGAGTTGCGCCAGGTAAGACCGTATATCTTTAATGCGGAGCTTTAATTGTTTAGTAACACGGATAAAGGCACTTGGTTTTCGCTGAATCATGATTATCTACGATAAATATAATGATTTCATTTTGTCACAAAAACAAGACCAAAAAGTGTGTTGAAATTTAAATCTTGTAAAACATAAGATTGATATAAATGCGAATCCACTTAGATTATTTAATATATTTATTTAATGATATCTTATTGTCTAAAATATATATATAAGCGTACGTTTTTTCTCAGATTCTAGCGACATTCATTTACCGGACAAGTCGCCCGGAAATCGCGTGGAGCAGATCGCGACTACCGACGTGCCGCTGCAAAATGGCGGCACAAAAACGCAAGAAGAGAATCTAGATCCTAGTAAGTTTGTTCGTTTCGTCTTCTATATCTTCAATTATGTTATACGAGTTTATAGAAAAACCGCTTTTCTATTTAAACAAAAATATGCAACATTATTTTTACTTCTGTAGTTGCAACAAATAATTATATTTGCCCTTCGTCTAATCTCTAATCTAATCAAATCGTGTCATTCGGTTAATCACTTGTCTCATTGATATCTTTTTTGTCGCGTATCTGTCAACGACGAGAATTCTCACAAATATTACTTAATAAGAGGCGGAATATTACGGGAGACCGTCACTTGATCGGTCAATTACTCGTGAAAGCGAATGGGAATTTCCAAACATCAAATACCGAGATCAAAGATCGAATATTCGAACTAGAAACTAGTTATCCGTACATACACGTTAGTTTACATAAATCTCTCCAACGGGGAAATAAAGCGATATATTTGGAACCGTATGTAAACATCTCGTAACCATGTTGTGCGACAGATTATGATTTCGAGCTCTTGGTGTGGCCGGCGCACGCCGGGTGGTTGAGAAAGACCGCTTGGGTCACAACATGGCCCATTCATCTGGTATTCATGTGTACAATCCCCGATTGCGAGAAACCCCGATTCAAGAACTGGTTTCCCGTCACGTTCGTGATGTGCATCATATGGATCGGATCGCTCAGTTACGTGGTGGCGTGGATGATCACTATAATTGGTGAGTGGGACGATATAGTTTTAATTCGAATTAAAAAAAATTTAGGTCTTTTTGCGCTTTTTAAAATTCTCTTGAAAAATCATTAAAAATCAACTTTTTTTAAAACTCATTAAGTATTATAGAACATATTAGTGGACACTCGAGAGAATTTCTGCAAAATGTTTTTAACATTTTAAAATAAAATGCGACGAGAAAAAAAATTACAGCTCAGACGCGAATGTCGAGAAGATAAGCAAGAAGTGATATTTCATTTTCGTTAATAGGCATATAGATACACGTTGGAAGATGTAAGATTTGCATAGATATTATTGCGAGAGTTGCGAAATGAAAAAGTGGTTTTTCAAAGTCTCACGACGTGCACATATTTCGTTTTTCCTAGGCGACACGCTAAAAATACCAGATTCCGTAATGGGCATCACTTTTCTCGCGGCGGGAACCAGCGTACCCGAAGCTGTATCGAGCGTGATTGTCGCAAAACAAGGTATCAAAACATAAAAATTTAAATACGCATAAATATATACGCATCTATCTATATATTACTACATTTGGATCTGAATACGACACGTTGCAAAACGTCAAAAAATTTAAGAAAAAAATTTAAAAAGTCGAGTCTTGCATGTGTCTTACATTAACAGCTAAGCCACATTGATAGCAAAGTGCAAAAATACCCTGAAGAACTCAAGATATCATTGTAGTGAGAAAATTAAAAGTCATTAAATACTCGCGCTCCGACGCACCGGAGGGAAACAATTAGGTCAAGTTGTGAAAGACTGCAAATGGCACTCGGCTTTGGGAAGGCACAAGCCGTATCGAGATCCGAGTGTAACGAAAAAAAACTTGAGTGAATGCACGAGCCACGAGAAACAGACGTAATAGCATTTCGTCTTCAATTTTTTCTCTTATCGTTGTTGTACTTCGTTCTTGTTCAGGACACGGATCTATGGGCATCAGTAATTCAATAGGCTCGAACACGTTCGACATATTGCTGTGTCTCGGACTACCCTGGCTGATTAAGTCGTCGTTCTCGCCCACACAACCCGGCCGGCATTACATCAGCATAAACTCAGGCGGTCTGGAATATAGCGCGATATCGTTATTGTCGACACTGATGCTACTGTACATTGCGTTCGCCTCCAACAAGTTTCAGCTCGATCGTAAAGTGGGCCGTGCCTGCTTGTGCATGTACGCCGTATTCCTCATACTCGCGTCGTTGATCGAACTCAACGTATTCTTCATGGTAAATCTACCCACCTGCCAAAGGACGGTAAAGTGATCCGGGTAATCCTCCCCTATGCCTGGACGATAATCCGGCCGCATAAATAAAAAAAAAAAAAAAAGGATACCCGGGCGCGGTTCCTGCCTACAAAACTCCGCGCCGGAAAAACATTCTTTCTCCCAAAAAACTTACCAAGAGAGACCCCGCATCAGTGCGAGGGGTGTTTTATTTCCAGCTACACGGGACCAGCTACCGTGTGTACAGTTTTAATATATCATCATGTTAGGAACCATGACAATAATGTATTTTGTATTTACTTACTGCTATTTCTTTCTCTCTTTCTCTTTGGTTTTTTCTTTTTTTCTCCTTTCTCTCTTATTTTTTTTTCTCTTCTTTTCTTCTCTCTCACTTCATTTAACATACGAATATTCAGAATTCATTTCTCATTATTAATTCAATATTTCTTCACATGTATCTACATACTTTTTTCATGTTTTTCTCGCGAGTTGTATTGTATTAAAATATATCTATTTTTTTTCTGTCTTTCTCTTTTTTCTTTTCTTCGCTTATCCTTTTTTTTTTTTAAGTAACGATCATTTGTGCTTACGGCCATATTGTGTGCGCCGAAGGATCAACAATTTATGATTAGCCACAGTAACGAGCCACGGATCTCAGAGCCGGAAGTTCGAAAAAAAAAAAAAAAAAAAAAAAAAAAAACGCGCGCGTTGAAAACCTTCGAAGAATATATAGTTTGACAGTTGTGACACGAGATGCGGAAAAAGATCGCAGAAGAGGTGCTCCGCTATTGTGTCTAATTGTACGAAAGCGTGAGGAAGACTGCCGTTCTCCGTTTTTAACATATCACATAGCATATCTCTCGATCACATCAGTGTATAAAACCGTGAGAATGTGAGTGTGTCATCGGATTATTAAATCGTGAAACAATCGTGTCGTACGCACAGAGTTTGCCATCAAGTGTGCGAGTCTCCGTCGCGGAATAAACGTCGCGTGCAAACGTATTCTCGCACGATACATCACAGCAAACTCTTCATACAGATCGACTGTTCTAAAACATTTTTTTTTTTTTTTTCGATCATGTGTGTACGCGTAAGTGTGAGTATGTGTGATGTGTGCGTGCGATGCGTGTGTATGTGTGCGTACATGGCGTGTGTTTGCGTCTCCTTATATTCTTTGCGAGCTTATTACACAAAGTGACAAAAACACGTACACACATGAAAGTTGAAAAAAAAAAAAAAAAAAAAAAAAACGAACCATGTGCGCGCGCGATTACCTTTCTGCGATACTACACTCTCTCACATTGCGACACACGCAAAATTTGTGACCGTAAATGTGTCTAGATAAAAAACTGTAACTTAATGTTTAATAAAGTACTGTAATAAGTTATTAAGATACTGCAGTCTCAGTAAGTCGAGTCCCGTCTAATTTCTGTGTTTAATAACATACATATGTGTGTGTGTGAGTGTGTACATATATACGCCACTAAAACAAATCCATTGTGGGGAGGATATTTACGCGCTGTTGCATTTATAAGCTAGATTTTATGTTTCATCAGGAAGATATTATCGTTTATATAAACGTGTCAGGATTTAATAAAAAAATCTTTGTTCTTTTAAACACATATATATATATATATATATATACTAACCATTGGCTACCACAGCTGGTCAGCATAAATAAAAAATATAATTATGTTTGCCTATTTGCTAGCTGATGCTTTTTATTTTTCTAAATATCAACAATAAGAAAAACATTATCCCACATATTACGCAATTTTATTTAATGTCATATCAAGACGGCCTTCCTGCATACGCGAAAATTCCGTGAAAATTCGAGCCTTGGCACGGATTCAACGACCGAGTTTGCCGAGTGGACTAACGTCTCTGGCTGCTCTTCGCGGATTCCGCAATGTATGAAAAGATTCGAGTTGGATGAGACGCCGCTATAACACGCTCCCAAATATAATTCTCTCTGATATAAATTTTACGTCGCGAGCTCCATCAGCTTATATCTGCAGGTATGTGTGTGTATGTGCTTTTCGTTTCAAAAGAAACAGACACATTCCAATATTCCCGTACAATATAACATTTAACGATCGTGATAAGTATTTCATTGTCGTTTGCACAGGCAGCATTATACGATCTATCAGAAACGTGCGACGGTCGTTCTTTCGGTCCGTCTTCGCTCTATCGCGTTATTTTTAACGAATGGTCAAAGTCATTGTCGTGATCCCATACGATGCCAGTGAACAATTTTTAGATGCATAATTCGCACATTACGGTCGGTGCGTATTATCGAAGCGAAATGAATTTTACATTAGACAATGGTGTATGAATAATACAGCGATTCTCATGTAAGTTCTTTTGGAAGAAGAAGAAGTCTTCGAATGCACATTTTCTCTCTCTTTCTCTGCGCAATGTTAATTTTATATTTTTCAAGCCCGTTAAGATAAGTATTTTTTTTCGCGAATGCCGTTATTTTTGTCGCACCGGAGTCTGCATACGGCACATGTGCGATGACTATAAGTGCAGTTAGGTATAATAGTTAGTGAGGGGTCAGTTGCAGGTCGGCGCGGCAGATCTGCAATGCGGCGTTGCTATTGAGACCGTTGATTCACAAACCCTTCTTCCTACACGCTGTTTATGGCGTTCTGTCTCTCTCTTTCCTTCGGCGTGTGTATGCGTGTGTGTCCGTGCGCGCGCAACCAAGAGGAGGAATATATCGCGTTGGTGTGCGCGCGTGTTTGATACGAGGTGTTCCCGAAACTGATACCAATGTACATGCTTACTTTTAACAAATCCAAGTGCAAGTTAAAAGTGTGGCGCAAAAAGTTATCGACACAAGAGCTTTGTTTTCGAGAAAATTGAGTTTTCATTTGTACTCGCGTGTGGAATCGATATCCTTTCGATTGTTACGCCGCCTCGAGCTCGAAAAAACACTCTGTACGTGTGCCTCTCTATTTAAAACGCATCAACACACATCCGGTTTTTTTTTAATCACAACGTACAGAGTTCGACCACGAATACTTATCACAAATTACAAAACAGATATATCGAAAAGCGAGGGGCATGAGAGAGAGAAACGCCGGGACTGGGAGTTTCGTGCGGGTGTTGTGATTCACGTCATGCGCTCTCTTCGGGACCGGACTTCGCGGATTTGGCGCGTCGGGAAATGCGCGCGCACGACAGCGGAGCGGAAACACGCGCGCGCAGAGCCTACTCTGCCACCCCCACGAGGGAAAGACCGAGAGAAGGGTGGAAAGGGAGAGGGTTGTGCACCGGGAGTTGCATTGCGCTCCGTTACCAGGGAAAGGTGGAAAGTCGCCGAGCGGGTGTCCGAGCGCGGTGTGTGTGTGTGCAAGTGTTGTACCGCGCGCAAGGGGAAAAAACGTTTTTTTCTCCGGACGTCTCTCCGGCGGAGAAATCTCCCGATTTATATGTACAACTACCTGATGTTTTGTTCGCGATTTGTGTGTGTTCCTTTATGAAAACCCATTATTGTCGCATCGCTCCGCGGTTTCCAGGGAACGATTGCCATCTCGCAGGTACATTGTGCTTTATGTTCGGATCCGATCCGCGGCTGTCCGATAATAATGCCCGTTATCGTCGCTGCGTTACGCGTTACGTGACCCGACGCGACACGACGCGCGTTACAACGGCGGACACAACAAGCACTAGTGGACGACGGTCCTCGTGATATACTACTGCGGAGGTGAAATGACGGAGTGACACACAGAGTCGGGGAGAGAGTACATAACGATGATGATGATGATTATCATGATGATGACGATGATGATGATGATGATGGATCGCAACACGAAATTGTAGTCCACGCCGCTTTTCGCAAGCGCGATCGTTTGCTCATCGCACCGCACCGCATCGTATAACATACACCTTGTCGGCGGCAATATTGAGGGTGCCGACGCAGGCTGTTTAGAAATCAAATCACATATCGTAGTTTCATATCGATCATTCTCTTCTTCTTTAGCCTATATATAATTCCTCGCCAAGTCGATCTCGATCTTGACTTGATTCACTGCGTTACATACATATATAGTCATACCGCGCGTGAGACAAGAGATCTCTCAATCGGTCTCATCTGTCATTCTTCGAATGCGAGGACGTGGAATTGTGTGCCCGGCTACTCTCTACGGAATCTGTCTGAAGTTTAATGCTCCTCAAAGTGGTGCCTAAGCGTGATTTGATATAACGAAGGGAGAAAAATTCAATTAGTGCCTACAAACAAAAAAAAAAAGAAAAAAAAAACCATCACATCGTATGTATGATTGTCGCGAGATAAATCTGCTTTAAAATCGATCTCTATCTCGTAGTCCTGTATATAATACGTACGTGCGTTCTTTTGGGGGGAGAGATACGATAGCGACGCCCGTTTTGTCATGCATCGGTTACGACGAAGTGTTAGAGCAAAGAGAAAGCGCACAGAACGAGCGGAAAGATAGAGAAGAGACCACGCGGTAAGATAGAGATATTGCAAAAGTCAATATAACAAAACAAAACAAAACAAAAAAAAATAGAGAAAACGAGTATTACCGCATTAGGAGTCAAGTTACGAAGTGTATTCGTTAATAAATCTGTACATGGTATCCATATCGTGATAATATTCGGCTCGATCGCCCACTCGAAGTGTGTTCCGATAAACTGCTAGTCAAAACTGTAAGTAATGTCGCGATTAATGCTGTGCAATCTTGGCAATGCTTCAACAGCAGGAAATGATACGAACAACAACGCTAATACGAACAGCAGTATGGAGGACGACGATTCTTATCCACTGCCTACAATTTATCGGTACGTAGTACAAAACGTTTCGTCAGAGGAGAAAGAGAGAAAACAAAAAGCACAAGAGAATTCAGAGTTTCTTCGATGCACCACTTGCGGAACGATATCTCGTCGATATCGCGCGGAGATACAAGAACGAGTTTGCACTGAGAAAAAAAAAAAAAAAAAAGACCGTCACAGCGATATGGGTCATCTGTGAAATATATCGCGCGTTTGGTTCACTTGAAAAGATACCTACTGTATCTCAAAAACGATTTGTATTCAAGTCAATCGCGCGATAAAAATAATGTGAGTTAGCTTCGAAATATTTTGAAAAAAACTTTCAGAGGAACAATTTATTTTATTTCAAAATTTAAGGAGTATATATTAAATTATTTTTAAGTGAAAGAAAGAGAGAGAACGTGTTTTATCCCATTCGCTTCTCTTTTTGGGAATTGTGCGTGTTAATAATTTAATAAAGTTTGCAAGATTCTCCGTTTTATTTCGCGTCGTTGTTCAAACGATACGAAAACACACATGTCGCTCAAAAGATTATTTTTTTTTTTTTTTAATTTTATGTACAGATTAGATTTTTTTTTTATACTCTCTCTGTTGAAGGTAATATCGTAAGATTATATCGATTAAAACGCCGTTCTATACACGACTACTTTATTCGCCGCTTTGCGGGCAAATTATTAGACGATATATATTTCGGCAAGGGGATTTATAATTATTTTATAAGCGATTGACGTGTGTGATTCACAAAGTGATCGCGTCCTGGGTAATGTCAGACAAAGTAGTCGGCACATACACAGCAGTGTACCGGGCGTGAGGCGATATTCCACCGACCTGAAACCCAATCGTGTGCCGCGTCATTCCCGCACCGGTGACCCACATCGTGGTGACGGAGGGGGAAGAGGGTAGTTTTAACTTTTAAAGGTGCACAAACCGTATACGCGTCTAGACGTTCTTACAGGACGTTTTAAGATTATGCTGGCGCGCGCGAGCGATCGACCTGAACGGACCGAAAAACAAAAAACGAAAACGGACTTGCGCTTGTTAAACGCGAAATTCGCACACGAATATCTAATTTAATGAGAATGACGGACCGACACAACAGTATGATTATAGTAGAGTAACACTTAACGCTATCGCTTCCAACTCGAGCGAAGTAACACGAGCTACAAAGCACCGAAGTGTGGCGAGATTATACTTAGACTCGGTAATTGCACTTGCATTATCACTTAGAGCTAACTCGGGTTACGCGTTCTTCTTTTTCTTCTCTTCATATTGTAGGATTATTATGATCTTAGAAGGAAGAGTGAATCTTTCCTCTCTCTTTCGCGCCAAGGCGAAAACTTAACTCGAGTTAATGATGCGAGTTTTTCTTGAATAAATCTTGACAAGAACGAGAGAGACGTTGAATGTTTGCTCAAGTACTTGAATTATACATAACCGAATGACGTTACGTACATATTGATTACTACATGCATAATTGATGTTGATATAAATACACGAACGATTGATTTATACAGTTCCGTATTTATATAGCCGTCATTTTAATCTCGTTTCAAATTCATATTAATTAAAATCATCGGAACGAAGTTTTGTAATCACCAACAATCGTGTGGATCATATTGTAATTAGAAATTAGCATTGATCATCTACAAGGTTACGGTCTAAAGGTCGCAGGATAATTTTTCTTTAGAGACATTTAAATACAACAAGTACATGTGTGTGTTAATACGTCAGAATCGCCCGTTTAATTTTAATTGTATAAGACAATATTATTAATAATATTAATTAATAATATTAATTGAATATTATATTAATTATGTTACATCACGTAACACAGATATTTTCGGTAGTATTTAATTTTATCTTTCGACACCAAGTAATTTCATTTTTAACGTCAAAACTTCGTCGAAACTCCATATGTGCGTGCACAGGGAGTAACACGTGTTACCTACATATCAGTGCATGCATGCGATATACATATACTGTGCGCGCGTACAGGCAATGCATAACTTGATTAAACGGTGACGCATGACAGGATGAAATGATACCGAACAGGATGTTCCAGAACAACTGAATATTTTACTCGCAGAAATCAAGAGAGATATAGAAGACGAATCTTTTAAATTTCAAATCTTACAAAATTCCAAGTAAAATAATTTTCGAGTAGATATAAACTAACGGACAGACCTGTTAAAACAGTAAACTTATCAAAATAAGTTTACATGTACACGTGGACAAAAAATTCCAAAAGAATTACCCAAAAATTAAATACACATGCACAAGTCGAAGGAAAACTTTAAGAAATCAGCGGCCGTAATCCCGGTGACCTCTGCGGCAATACGTTTCGCCAAGGAGGATTATCGATATCCAATATCTCGGATATCCAGTATTTTCTGGGACGTTCCGTGAGATATTCATTGACCGCGCGCGGAGTTACATGATTTATATTTGTTCGACGAAAAGACGTTTGAAAAACGATTGACTATGTATTTTATCGGCAATTGATATGCGCGATAATTCGTGCATCTTGTATGCGTAGCTGCCGTGCACCCATAGCGAGTCTGGATTGCATGGAAGAGTTCAACGGCGGCGGAGGCGGTGGCGGAGGCGGTGGCGGCGGCGGTGCGGACTCAGGTGTACACTGTAGTAACACGACCGGAACGAAGGAGCAGCTACTGACTAGCTGCATAGCCGCACAAGCGCAACGTTTGCAGCACCCCTCGCCAGGTATTCGCTACCGCAACTTGGGCAAAAGCGGTCTACGTGTTTCCAATGTTGGATTAGGTACGCCGAATGTATTTCCCACTTTCAGTAGAGTCACAATTTTCTAAGTTTCCTCGCGCGAAATAAGAGTTTCTCTTCACCCTCTCCTCTTCCTTTCCGATTAACCCAGACCCACATTTCGCGAAAGATGCCGCATATATCGCAAAATCGATCTTGGAATGCGTCCACTTTTCTCTCGGCCCAAAATCGTTTTTAAACATCCGTTAAATCATTCGAAGACACATTGTCGGTCGCAGATCCACGTTCTCATTCTCACACATTTCGTGTAACACTATTTTGAGACACACTTGATATCTACAGAGCTGACTTTCGCTGCGCTTCTGCAAGTGCGAATGCAAATGTGCGAATGCAAAATAAACACCCAGAGCTATTCGTTCTCGTTTGAAGAACACAGCGCGACACAGACTACATAAACGATATATATATGTAATAGTTTCAGTAGTGTCGTTACGATATGTATGTACATATCGTAGATGTGCAATTACGCCTTTTTATTATGTATAAACTTCACACACAAATAACGTTGTACAAATATCTCAGATTGTAAGGATGTGGTTTTTCAACGGGTGCTTTTGGCTCTACATTTGTACTTCTTTTGTATACGCGATATATATATACGCGGCAATGAATCGGTTTCGCGAAAAGGAAAAGAGTTTTCTCTCTTTTTCCTTTTTTATACACGCTGTTTTTTATTCTCTCTCTTTCTCACACACGAAACCGATTCATTTGCCGCGCGCTGTATATGCGCAACTTACACACTGATCAACACGCGGAATTGTGTTTCGCGAGCGAGGGAAAAAAAAAAAAAAAAAAACATTTCCCTTCTATGCGCCGTTTTACTTTCAGCGGCTAAAAGAAAACGGGGCATGTATAGGAGAGAAAGATTTTTCCCTGCGCGTAATACATAGGGGAAAAAAAAAGCTATAGTTATTATTGACACTTTAAGGACATTGTTCCACTTTGTACAACTTTGTCTCTCGTTTCTTTCTCTATTTTCCTTATGTGCTATATATGTACGTATTATTATTCAGAGAATATTTTGTGTTAAATCTTTTATCTCTGCATGAGGGAATAATGTGCCGATGTAATTAAAGTCGCACTTTCGCAAGTATAACGTACATATGTGTCGCACGTGATATTCCGCAGATGATTCGCGGGAAGGAAACGGCGATTGCCGGTTGATTGATGATCTTTTTTTTTCTGTGTGTGTGTATGTTTGTGTGTGCGCGCACAATGCAGGAACATGGACCACCTTTGGCGTGGGCGGTTGCGGCAGCGAGGAGACCGCGGAGGCCGTGGTAGCGCTCGCTTACGACAGCGGGATCAACGTGTTCGACCTGAGCGAGGCGCACAGCGGACACCGCGCCGAGATCCAGTTCGGTCGTATCTTGCTGAGGCGCGCCTGGAATCGTTCCACCTACGTCGTCACGACGAAGATCTACTGGAACACTAAGTGAGTAGAGAGCCCGCCGTGCCGCATATTCGCGCCGGTCGTAATATAATTGTGTGGTGATGTCTCGTCGTGATAGTAGTGTATTAGCGAGTATTTGATGATAGCGGAGCTCTGGTAGTTGGTTCTCGTGTCGGTTGCTCTCCATGTGTTGTAACGCTGCTGCACGCGAAAGCGCGTCTTTATTTTTTTTTTATTTTTTTATTTTTTTATTTTTTTTTTTTTCATCTCTGTGCTTCTCGATCGATGGCTTCAGTGTAATTAAATTTACACTCACTCTATGACCTGTCCAATCATTATTACTCTTCGCGTTTCCTGTATTAGCGTGTACATTCTATATGTAGGCTCTACATGGATATTCTTGAATATTACATGTGTGATGCTTGTACCGAACTGTCGCAGATAAATAAAAGTAGAGGAAAACATATATCCGACATGTTACATTTTTTCGTGAAATTGTACTTTTACGAATTCTTATATTTTAAATCGTGTGTGTGCATATAGGTATATGAAAAATATATACGTATAACTTTATGTACAATTATAGTTTGGACAAAATGAAAAAATTCAGGCAGAAATTGAATTAATTTCTACGGACGTGTTTGTTGTCACAAAATCAAATTGAAAATTTTTAGTCATTATTAATTTAAACGGCAGTAATTGTATCTTAATCACGTATCTCGCTTGGTCTAATCACGTGCATTGCGTATTTTATATAACTACAACTAATACAGAGATAGAAATTTGTTTTAAAACACCTTTCATACGTGACAATACGTTATTAAAGTAAGCAATTGGTAACAATTGTACAACAGTTATCGCAAAGTATACCTATGCACACACATACCGTATTACGATTTTATTTTCAAAGCTCTGGAGTTCAATGAAAAGTCGTTGTGCATAAATAAATCGTTGTACGAGACGACCTCGTTTAATATCAAGTGAACGATGTGAATATTGTTTGTGAGGCTTCGCCTTGACATGTGGATCGATAACTAGGTTTCCGTCAGAAGCCGTTGTTTTTGCCGTTATTTCAATTCATCTCGTGTTTTTGTACCATTATAAACTTATATATTAAAAAAAAAACGTCGAAGTTGTGTCGCGCGCGCATATATACGCTCTCATATATATATTGTACTTCTCACTTATTTCCCATATTCTTGATTAATCTTAATTTGTTTGTAATTTATTATATAACAACATTGATAATATCTAACCATTCTTGATAGGACTGAGGGTCGCGGGCTATCGCGGAAACACATTATCGAGTCCGTGCAAGCTTCGCTCGTCAGGCTGCAACTGTCGTACATCGACATTGTCATGATCCACAAAGTCGATCCAATGTGTCCGATGGAAGGTAATTTTCCAACCTCCTATGTTCTCTCTTTGCGAGTGATATTTTCGAAAAATTAAAAAATCCTTCCTCGCTTATTCCATCGTTCAAACATATTTGCGGTGCCTTCACATTGCACAAAGCATATACGGAACTCATGGTAATACGCGCTCGATTTTTATAAGTAGAAAGAACATTTTGCATATTTATTTTACATTTCGTTTCTCTCTCGTCATTGATAGCAATGTAATCAACCCGAAAATGGTTCTTCTTGAAAAAACAAAAATCTATCTTGTACAAAGAAAGTCTGCTTTTCACGGATAAAGGTAAAAGTTATTATTTATCAAGATTGAAAATGCAAAGGTTGAAACAATACAACTGATTTTTCGCGTTTTTAAAAATGAAATGAAATGTGTCAATGAGATCGGAAGTATTTTCCTTTACACATGTGTGAAACACGATAAAAAAAATAACGTGATAGAATAATTTCACAATTAATGGGCATTTCAAACGTTAATTCGAACTCTGATAAAAAACTACACACACACACACATATATCTATATAAAAATTTTCTTATTATGTGTAACGCAGTTCGATATTCTTACAAGGGAAGTTTTTAAAATTTAAGTGCTGTGCTTTTTTTGTCTATGACGAAAAATTTGAGAAAAAAAAGTGAAATTACGAGGGGACAATCTCTAATTATGGTGACGATTTGATGTTTGGCAGTTGCACTATATATATTCGTAATAGTTACCGTATGGCTTCTTTCTCTCTTATGTCTTTTTATAGTGAAAATGTGACAACTTATTGTCACAAAAGTGTATGTATACTTCATACTGTACATTATTATTATGTTGTCTTCAAATACATGTAAACTTCTATATATATATATATATACACATATATATGTTTATGTATCGCGTTAAATGTGTGCTTCAATATCGTGTGAGAAATGTATGCAAGAATTACTTAGCTATTTTACCTTTATCCCCACGCTTTAGAATATATATATATATTTATATTCTTTTTTTAACAGATTATTTTTTTACTAAGTTTAACAAGTATTTATAATAAAGAAATATAGCGATTTTTATATATACCACGTACATATATATTATCTCAGTTTAGCTAACAACTTTTTTCACGACTAACAAATTCCACGTCCTTCTTCTATATCTCGCGCACTCGCATGATTCTTATTTCAGAGATTGTTCGTGCTATGAATTACGTTATAAGCAAAGGTTGGGTAATGTATTGGGGTACGTCGCGATGGACGCCGGTAGAAATTATGGAAGCTTACACGAATTGTCGACAATTTAATTGCGTTACGCCGATCGTCGAGCAAGCGGAGTATCATCTGTTTTACAGAGAGAAACCCGAACTCTACATGCCAGAATTGTATAACAAAATCGGTAATTTGTGGCTTATTTAATTGTAATTTGCAATTTTTCTTTATTGTAATTGCAAAATAAATTTTTAATATTCAAAATAATTTATCGACAATCAAAAGTTAACGAAGATTAATGGAAAATCTTTTAGAGCAAATATCAATTTTGTTTTTTAGGTGTCGGTTTAATGGCATGGTCCACCGTTACTATCGGAATGGTTTCTTCGAAGCCGGAAGATTGTGGAGTATCGTTTCTTTCTAGATCCTCTTATAAAGTATGTATACAGAGAATATAAGAATGTTATATGTACATTTGTTTTCAAAAAACTAAAAAGTTATTATAATGTCGTTATTATATTTCTCTTTCGGACATACGCGTATCGAGAGAAATACACAATGTTCTTTACGATTTTAGAATAAATACTCTTCGTTTAGTTGGACCGAAGATGAAACTCAGTCGTTATACAAGGAGGTATGAATTGTTTATTACAAATAATATATTCATACAAATATATCATCGCATTTATAATCACGTATATTTGTAAAAATTTGTAAGAACTTTTGTTATTCTTAGTTACTTATGTATTTCAAAGTTCACGATTATTTCAGGAGTACGCGTGGAAAGACAAATCCGCCGACGAAGAAACCCGGAAGTACTCGGACAAATTGCGAGATGTGTGCGCTCTAGCCGAAAGATTAGGATGCTCTTTTGGGCAACTGGCTATCGCGTGGTCGTTAAAGAATGAAAGTGTTCAGTGCCTTCTGCTCGGTGCATCCAATATAGATCAATTGTACGAGAGTCTGCAAAGCTTGCAGGTAACGAGCAGCTAATATTTATATTTTCAATTTTAAGTAATCGTCGAGCAAGCGGAGTATCATCTGTTACGTCGCTTTGTAAGTCATTCATACAAGTTTTCTTTTCGGTTTTTAGCTTATCCCGAAATTGAACGCGAGTATAATGAGTGAGATCGAGAGAATTCTTGATAACAAACCGTCCCGGCCACCAATGATATCCACACTGGCGCTTAGATGACAATCAATGTGCCCCCACGGTAGCGGTGGGGGTTCCCTGGAGGAGGCGGGTAGTCCGAAAAGCGAGGGCGGCAACAGTCAGGATCAAGAGCAGACTAAGGAAGTGAACAATAAAATGCCCTTCTGCGAGATACAGTGAAGTCTGTAGATGACGGCGGTCCATCTTCTTACTTTCGGTATTGTCATATAAGCCCAAGGACCGACAGTGGACACGTACACTATGATATCTGTGTGTGTGTCCTTTCTTTCTTCTGGTCGCGATGCACGTCGAGTTTTACATTAACTACGTACGACACGAGTCACGATGACAATACTTATTAATTAACGATCAACATCCAGGAAAACTTGCCTCGACTCGGCAAAACGCACTCCGTGCTCGGGGGGTGTAACTCCTTTACTAATTTGTATATGTCTCTCAATAATGATAATAAAAAAAAAATCATCACGCGTCAAGGGCTCGTAAAAAAATAATAACTGAAAATTCGGAAGGCGATTTTTGGCTCGTCTTTTGAATTTTCAGTTGTTTCTCTCATATGTTGCTCTGTGGATACTCGTGGATGTAGGAAGTAAAAAAATAAAAAAAATAAAAACAACGCGATCTTGCACGAATATCTTGTTAACTAGAATCACACGTGGCTTTTAAAAGCATCTCTCAAAAGAAGCGATTCAGACTTGACGTCCCGTACAAGAGTCTCTCCCCGTTGAATCTCGTTTTTTCTCTCTCTTCCGACCAGAGAATATCTATATCGTCGATGAGATTTTATTCGCAGTTTCGAGTGTTCATTATTCCTGTTAGTAAACCCGTTTGCTACTTTCATAGTAGATTAATTAGAAATTTCGAGTGTCTCGAGTGTCCACCGAAATACATTTGTTTAACTACACTTAACCGATCGAATAAAAGGGATTTGCGAATATAATTGACATTCGGACGGCAGAGCATGTCGATTATCATCTCCAAGTTGCATCGTAGGTCGTAAGAATTTTTATCAAAGATGAGATATCAACAGCGCAACCATTTTACACATACTCTTACTTAAGATTCTTATTCCTAATAAAAAAAAAAAAAAATTGATGCACCACTTCATTAACGACGCGGCATTCGCGCGCGATGCATATTTTTTCACTAAATTCTCGCGTTTTTAATTCATTGATTTCTCTTTTTCGCTTGCAATCTCTCGGATTTTTTCTTTTCTGTTCTCGTTTGTCTTGAGAATGATCGCGTTACATTTGAAAAAAATTCTCAATATATAACGCGCGATGTTTTAAGTAAAATGGAAAATACAACGTCATCAAAGATACAAAGATAACTTTGTGCTTATTTTCAGAATATGCTGCGAACCAGTGGGTGAATGCGATTGAAAAGTGATTTAGTTAAGAAGTGAAAAGAAGATGTACAATTGATTTGGTAAAAATGAATCGGTGAAATAGCGAGCGCGAGATTTTACTTCAAAATTTCAGGTCAATTCTCTCAATTTTTCGTTCATCTTCATTGCTACCCCACTTGTTTGAATGTAATCAATTTCTCAGTAAGCGATTGTAGTTTTTTAGCCGAGATGTTTTTATTTTTTTCACCTATCTTTAATTATCTTACAAAACAAAGAATTGTGTTCTCTATTCGCGACTCGGTTAAACTCGAAAACGCAAACTACAACACACGAATACACGAAATAGAATTTACGAAAAAGAAAAAGTACGAAAAACTATCCGGACATTGTGTATACAAAGTGTCTCTTTACTTCAATAGATTATCGTTCCTATAGAAGACTTTATTTGTTTGCTGTTCACGATAGCGCTTTCCTGTAGTTTTCCATAGCTTTGCTTTGCCGTAAATAAGAGATAGCACTGATTCGTGAAGAAAGATTATTTATCTTTTCTGCGTCTGTATGTATGAAGTGAAACGCAAGATTTGTAACG
This sequence comes from Pseudomyrmex pallidus, assembly GCA_014825455.1. Classification (NCBI taxonomy): domain Eukaryota; kingdom Metazoa; phylum Arthropoda; class Insecta; order Hymenoptera; family Formicidae; genus Pseudomyrmex; species Pseudomyrmex pallidus. The sequence goes on along the minus strand of QVNV01023808.1, from coordinate 47,694 downwards.
ATTTATTCGGCTGTGTTCTCTCGGATAGCTTGATGATCAAATAAAACACTACTCGCGCGTGGAGATAAAGCGCGCCAAGCAACACACGAGAAACGTGTGTGGTGATTGTAAAACTTGCTACGCGAACTTTCTTAAATCACGCAAAAAAAATAAAATATTTACAATCGTTACAAATTCTTCAAATGAACCGATAACAATTGTATCTTTGAGCAAGGTATCGATGGTGATCTCTTCTTAGCATATCTCTTTTTCGATTTCTCATATGCGGATCCCTTATATGCCAAAGTAAATAGAAAGTTGTCAGCAGATGCGCATCGTATTTTCATTACCAAGCGACGCTTTTTGCTGATCGTTACAAATATTGCTCAAATGTAACAGGTATGAGAAAATTTCTCGCCCTATAGTAAAAATTAATAATGCGTACATATATATATATATGTATATATTCATATATTATATATGAGATTCTACATGGATGCAAAAATATTTTTTTTCACACACGTATATTCAAATATTGTAAAAAAAATTAGGAGAACGAAATTAGACGAGAAATAATACTTAAAAATATGTATAATCAAAATATTGTTTCTTTCTCTTCTCTTTCTCTTTTCTCTCTCTCTTTCTCTCTCTCTCTCTCTCTCTCTCTCTCTCTTTCTTTCTCTTTCTCTCTGAACTCCCTCATTCGCTGAATCAATCAAACGCTATCTCATTCTCTAATTTTATATTATTTTTATATTTTATATTTCTCTTTACGAGTTTATACGTCACTCAGTTTTACTTGTGTGCGTAGAGATTTTCTTCGCACCTGTTTAAATATTATTAACATTCCACGTAATCTTGACAAGCCTCGATTACCGATGATAAATGCAAGCCTCTTGGAAATGTACGATGTTGCATGTGCTCAGAGAAAAAAAAACAGAACAATGGAAGCTGCCAGTACGCTTTTATCTGGTTTCTTCGAACCAGACTTTTGTCCAAAAAAAAATAAAAAAAGAAAACGTTACGTAGGTGCAGTGATATAGATTCCAGTGTAAATATACGAGGGGAGGAGGATAATAAAACTTTATATATACCGGGTATTTCAAAACCTCCCCCGCGGGAAAATATTTTAATCACAGAGTAAAAAAACCATACACACAATGAGGCTTTCTTTGAGATACCGTTTCTGCGTATAGGCATCGAATTTTTTGCATACGTAATAATTCATACATCATCGGATACTTGATCACTTAAAAACGAGTCACAAATGATAAAAAACTATGTGTTTAACCGCTTATAATTTACGAACTACTAATTATTATAGTCTTATTATCTCTCGTATTAAGATTTTCGTCCAAAAAACCTGCCATTTCAATATTTTCCAGTATTTGGAACACCCTGTATATATGTATACATAGAAGTAAGTCGCTAATAATGAGTAAAAACCAAATACTACGCACACAGTAAAATGCGAATATAAAAAGTAATATTCGTCCTGCAAATTATGCTTACGAAACAACACATAGCGAATTTCAAGCGAAACAGCGCGTCGAGGGGAAAAAAAATCGTCACCTGTAAAAGGATCTCGACACGTAATCTATATATATTATTTCTCTTTTATATTTCCAAATATTTACCAATTACAATATATAAAGTGCCGATGGTGCATAATAAGGAATTGCTCTTATTGCCGACGTCGTCGTTCTACGTTGCCTATGATCGAGAGAGAGTCATTGGTGGTAACCATTTTAAGAATTTTAAAAACTAATATATCGGTATCGGTACCTGAACCGTGCCTGAGGAGTTTCATCTCGCGTAATTCAGTTTCAGCGAGAAATTAGCGAGAGATCGAGATCTGCCAGTCCCTGACGTAAAGATAAAATAGCAGAATGGCAAAAGTAACAAGACCATATATTGTTTAACATGCCGTAGACGTTTTTTTTTTTATTGAGAAAAGTCTCCGCATTTATTTTACAGCTGCTAATGAACAAGAAATTGTTTTTCCGATCTATTCACGAACGTACAAATAGATCGGGAAAGCAGAGGATGGGATTTTAATCGCTATGTTTCTTTGTTACGGTTGTTCGGATTAGTAATGCAATACGATTGCGCATTAGTGTCGATAGTAAAAGTTTAGATAGTCACGAACTAAAGTCAGGCTGCGCGATAATTCAGGTAAGACGCGAGTTTAAACTTCGAAAATCAAAGCGATCCCAACAAAAACGGATCGAACCATTTGCTTTGCTTCGCAAGTAAATTTGTTATTCGTTATATATATAATTAGCGCTTGATTACATTCTATATAGATTTTACTAATTATATTGCATATAATTAATATTTTTCTCATTTTTTATAGTTTTCACGAATTATATACTTATCTACAAAAAGAAACGAGAGTGAGATATAATGATTATTTATGTTAATCCGTGTAGAAAACAGAAAGATACGTGCATAATAAATATATTATGTTTCTCTTTAAAAACTGTTCTACCTAGAATTTTTTTTTAAATAAACTTTGTAGTTTCTTTAAAAATAAGAAACACGTGGGTAACATTGCCGCGGCCTATTGTGTTCCCTCCACATCGTCTACTTTTACGCATTGTCTATTTATATCGTTCGCAAATATATAGATATAAATCTCGCTAAATCGCCGTACAGGCGAAGTCTATCATATCCTTATATGCGACAGAGGTGAGAGGTGTATGGCAACGTTGCGACGCCATAGAAAAGCAATATCCGAAGAAAACTAAAATTAAAATATTTGTGACACACCAGAGTCCTAATCGTATCGAATAAAAAAAAAAAAAAACTATTCAAGTCGTCATGATATTTTGTTATCCGATCGTTTCCGTCTTTTACAAGTACGAAGCGATCAAGCCTCGCGATAAAAAAAACATCGGAGCTACGTAAAAGCTTTTTCCTAATAAGAAGATAATATTGTCTATTAAGGAGACAGGAGTGATCCTCTATCTCCTAATAGTCATTGGGCATATCCATACGGTTACTGGTGATACCCTGGACAAATAAGGGGACCAATACTGTGATGGGTATCTCGCTATATCACTGACTGTGTCCTTGACTATCGTAGGGACCACTGTTGTCATAATTGGCGTGTACCTATTAATTACCGTGTATGTCATTACTACCAATGAATGATGATTTCTCTCTTCGCCAGCAGCGTATTTCAATGACGTATATTATAGAGATGTATGACAAGAAAATATATAATTTAAAAAATCATATTTTAAAACTTGCAATAAGAGTGTAATATAAATTACGTAATATATACGTAAAAAAATTCTCTTCAAAAGCTAAATTAATTTGTCCGACAAACTCTTATCGTACCACATATATGTATATAAACAGAGATATATACATAGACGCGCACAGTTTAATGACATGTTGATCGCTTCGTTCTCGTAAAATGCGAAAATAATCGATATCAAATGAGAAATGTCATGCCGTCCGCTTGTAAATATAAAAAAAAAACGGCTACTTACGCGAGGCCGATTTATACTATAGTACTTTATACTATAGTATTTTAAGTTTGAGATGGGCAACCTATGCAATATATACATATAAAGAACGATATTCTTTTAAAGTTGTTTTTCAACAAGGTTCTTTATAATTTCTTTATAGTTTAAGTTACAACCGTCGTGCATACAAATTCAATACATCTACATCATTGTAGAATATGTAAAACTAAACAAAAAAACTTGCGGACAAACGTTAACAATAATTCGCAACTTGGGTTGGCCCATCCCAAAACTAGCACTCTAAGAACACTTTTGCGTCTTCATACTTATCAGCATTATAACCACACGCGTCTAGAGTGTGTATAAATTATAATAATTTTATAATAAAAATTATAAAATCCCTCATCTCTCTGAAGAATATTAGTTCTTTGTTGAAAACCTAAAAATGCTGTATACTTTTACCGTATCATTACAAATGTTTTTACACTCATTTTAACACTCTTATCTCAAAGACTTCTTGCTAATGACAATTGCACTAATGACAACGTTGGTCAAGGTCGAGCGCACAATATATTACGTAAAATCTGATTACAACGGAGAGCGAAAAAAACATTTTTTTTAAATTACTTTAAAATATATCTATTCCAATACAAAATGCACAGCATTTACTTCGTTATAATACGATGTACAAATGAAGAAACAATACCTTGTTACCAACAACAAGATGCAACAAATACAATTTCTGCGTATACATCTCCTTATTTTTCAAGTAAAAAAACAAAAAAATTTGATAAAAACTCGATGACCGACTTGATATTGATTTAGGAAGAGCACATGGGTAAATTCACGGGGAAGAAAATATTCAACTCGAACAGCAAAGCGAAAACCAAAAATATCATGTATAATATCAAGCAGATAATACCCACTTTCTTGTTTAAACGATATCCGCAGAATGCGGTCACCGCGTAAAAAGCGATAACGCACACAATAATCGAGAGCACGCTGAAACGCAAAGCACCTGAGACAATTTGGATCTCCTTGCCATCCATCAGTATCTTTATCATCCACGGCAAACCGAGACATAACAGAATATCGAGTGTGTTCGCACCTAACGTATTGCTCATTGCCATATCTCCGTTACCTGAGTTAAAGAGAATTAGAGACTCTAAAATTATATTGTCAGATACAGGTGTGGATTGCACACAGATGACATACACAGATGGTCATTTTTTTTTAAGTTTAGTGAATGAAAAGTTTTAAGATATACAAATCAAAGTTAAATGATAATAAACATCGTTAAAGAAGACAACGCTGGCGTGCAAAACTACACAACGTGTAAAATTCACGCAAAGTTGTGTGAAAAATATTCTGATAAGAATTCGTAATCTATATGATAATAAAAAAAGCGGAAAAAAACTTTAAATAAAAAAAAAGGCAAGCTTACCTTGTCTTGAAAGTATGACGATCGAAACGAGTTCGGGCATGTTACCACCGGCGGCCTGGAACGTGATACCCATCACAGAATCCGGGATGCCCACGGTATCGCCGATGACGGTCGTCATCCACGACGTCAGGTAGGAAGATATTGCGATCCAAACGATGCACATGACGAATGTTACCAGATACCAGTTTCTCCATCGCTTATACCTGCTGTCCGGTATCGTAACGTACAATATTAGTTTTAACGGCCAAACGAACCAGAACCAGAGTTTGGCTAATATACTACCGGTCGGCCATACAAAGGGCGTATCTAGAAACGAACGTTCACAAACGATTTATTATATTTAGCTGGGAATTGTCTCATTCTCCAATGCTTTCATTTGGGAGACTTTAATTTCTTTTGCAAAATTTTTTGAAAAAAATTTGTAATTTCTCTTTTATTCTTTCTTAGCGTATAACAATTTTATCAATTTTTTTTCTTTTTTTTTTTAATTAACGTTTTTTAGTAGAATAGGTTTTGTTTCATTTTATTTTTATAAATTTTTTTGCACACGACAAGCGTATAAATATAACATACTTTGTTCCGTCTAAAATAAAGACAACGTGCAGTTAATGCGGCGCGTGTTGTTAAACTTATACGCTTTGTATTAGCAGATCAGTGAACAGCAATAAATCAATATTCGATACATCTTCTCGGGTTAACAATGTTATGTAGCAACATTTATAATGTATATACAGATGCGGGATTTCCCGCGCAAGAGACACTTTGTGTCGGCCAATTGAAAGCAACAGAGATAACGATGTTCGTTTGTGAGTCGATAATCACGTGAATTGATTGTATATCATGACGTGTCGTGAAGAATCGCGAATGTGCAATACCTGGTTCTACGTATTCCTCCACTTGCTCTATGTGATTTTGTGCCTCTACGCCGTTAGCGGAAAGCTTCTGAGCTTTATTGTTTGCTACGCTCTTTTTGTATTCCGTCACGAGCTCGCCGTGAAAATACGGCTTGTACTGGCCGTCAGACATTTGTTCTTCCTTGTCTTTAGGAGCTGTCGGATAACAAAGTGCAAAATTCATAAGGGCAGTCCTCTCTTTTTTTTACAGTCTTAGATGAACACACACACACGGTAATACTGAATTACGCCATCACCTGTCGACAAGTATTATGTGTTAACGTGAAAAATATTGCAAGTATGAGTATTTTTAGATTTAGACACTATTCTATTCGAATAATTTAACTCGAAAATATTTGCGAGATTTTTGGCGATCTTTTTTCTTATGTTACATCTAAACTCAACCATCAAACTTTGTACACCACGACTTGCATGACGAAAATGTTATTTACATCTCGATTCTAATGACGTGCAAAAACTCAACGCAGAATATTTATATTCAACACCTACACAGGTGATTTGTATATATATATAAAATGCGAAATATTGAAAAAACCGATTATATTCGTTAAAAAAAAAAAGACTAAAATACACTAGGAAAGAATTTTGCAAACATTCAACGACAGCACTTACTTGTTTGGCCGGAAAAATTCCTACTGTTGGATTTGCTAGTGCACAAATGCATAAGCTTGTTGTGCCAACGCGCAAAATATTTAGCGCTAAACAATATCATTAAATAACCAATAAAGAGTGCCATGAGGATAATTGCTTCGTACAACTTGATCACGCCGTCCCACATTATAATCACCAAAACGGCGACTGATATTACATAAATAACAGAATCTCGTGTTAATATTCGCCATTCTAACGGTATTGCCTGTTGAAAAAAAAGAACAAAAACATATATTTTCTTCCATTAATATATATATCAGACAAACAAAAATTTGAAATACAACTCTTAAGTAATATTATGTAATTTATGTTGATGTTATATATCGAATATATGCAAAATTTCTTTATCATGAATCTTAAATGAGAAATGCCACAAATTATTCTGCTTACGTGAGGAATCATATAATTTATAAAAATGTATTATTACTCACGAAATCTCAATGACTATATAGTTGACATAGATTTACACCGATGTTATACTTTAATATATTTGGTATAATTTAACACTTGAGTAAAGAGCATATATATACACACTCTTTATTTCTGACATATTTACTTTTAAGAGTGTACTCTGTTACTAATAAGAGATAAAAATATATGAGAAGATAAAACATATTTGCTGTTCACAACGTACTTTCAGGAAAAAAGGAAAAATTTGTTGGCCATTGCAATTATTAAACTTATAACTCACATAAATTACATGTTAATTTTTTTAACAACATATTTTTTTTAAAGACAAGTATTTTTCTGTATATATACATATAGTAAAATCTAATATTTAATTCACATTTCTCGCTGAATGAGTAATTTTGTTATTGACATTGGTTTTACGTTTTTAGTTTACACAGTAAACTTTAGTTTACTGTGTAAACTAAAAACGTAAAAATACAAAAATAAATTTAAGTGTTATTTATATCTGAGAGAGAGGAGAGATAGAAGCACATGTCATACATGCATCTATCCAAAACAAAAACCTAGATGCCCATTATTTTATAATTCTATATCTAATGGACGTTTAATGAGATTTCTGCAGATTTTTGTGTGTAAATTTCTACATTCAACTGAATAACCTTCATTTAATTAAATGCACTTTTATTCTATTTAAAATGTGTAATTTACTAAGTTTTCTATTAATTGGAACATAATAATAGAAGAATTTTTAACATTTACTTTAACGATATTTAACGATAAGAAAAGTATCACTTACATGAAGTGCAGATAACGCGCCGCATGCTGGAGTCGCGAACGTATTGAAAACCGCGCCACCCATTACGGTACCGACGCCGAGGTCGGATTCGGTCAAAAAGGTCCCGACGACGTTCACGAATAATTCGGGGAAGCAGCTCGCTGTGGCGAGAAACGTCGCTCCTGCGACGTCGACGCTGATGTTCAAACGCTGACATATAATGTCAAGCGCCGGGAGCAAGTAGTCGTTACAAACAAATGCGGTCAAAACGAAGCAATAGAATCCGAAGACAACGTGTAGTATCACCGCGCCTTGACGACGCTGCTCCAGCGTAAACAATTCTTTGAATTCTTTGATCGAACGCTCCGTACAATTTTTCGTCCCATCGTTCTCGACGTCATTCTGTTTTCCGATCGTAATCTCTGTTACGTTCTCGTCTAATGATACATTACTTAGATGAACCGAGTCATATTGAATATTATTTGCGTGTGAATCATCCTTCGAGATTTGTTTGTCGATTGAAGCTGCGGATAAATTTTTTCTCATTTACTTTTTCTCAATACAAATTTCACAAAATAAGGTTTATAAGGTTTAACGCTTTTCAAACTTCTAAAAAAGTCTCACCGCGTATTTTATATCAGAGAAAGTAGAACGTGTATACTTTTTTTCTACAACTCACCGTTAAATACTCCAATAAATCTTAAATCCACGGAATTATCGGCAGGTACTAATGTAATAAGAGCGACAAGTACTGTCAGCGCAATGCCGATATTCATTCTTGTAAATATCGAACGTAATCCCGCGCGAATTTTTTACCGAAATTATCAGCGACACGGTTACTTGTGTGAAATACGGTAAACTACTGCCACTCACTGTAACGGCGATATATGATAAATTCTCTGTCAATCCCTCACTCCTTCCTATATTTCACATGTAAGCTTTTATCAGACCTTCGGTCGTCAAGTGGAACAAAATTAGATAAAAACAGGTATGAGCACTTGTCAAGTTTATTCACCGATCGTTATCAATGCGCATTAAGATTCTCCACCGATTTTTCTTATTTTTTTTTGTTGAAAACAATAAACATATTTAACAATTATTTCATAAATAAACTATTTTGTAAATTTCTTAATTTTGCTTGTTCTTTTAAAGAGGCGATAAATCGAGCTCTTATCGTTTCATCGGCAATTCAAATATCGATAATTAATGTGGTCAACGATCAATTTTAATCTATCATCAGTTTCGATGTGTTTGTTTACATCTCAAAGTCAAATAATATCAATTATCTTTTCAATGATTTGCGGTGATTCGTGCGATAGACTTTTTTGCCTAGATTTGCTATGAAGAGATAATATAATAGTATGCTCTTATTTAACTGACGAGAAAAGCTCCGAGTTTGTTTAATTACTGTTAATAAATAGATATTTAATAGTATTTTAAGATGCTCGATACATGTTTGTAAAGAATATGTAGATAGAATCTTTGCGCAAAGCTGATCTTGTGATAACGCTATTCATCAATGTAGTCATGTGATAAAAAATATATTAATTTCACGATAAAATATTAATTAAGTCACTTATATAAGAAGACACAAACATTTATAATTTACCTGTACATATGTACAATATTTATTACATCTATAAATTTAGTTAAAATTTTTCATAAGATTAAAACTTATATAAAACAAGATTAAAACTTGCATGAAAAGTCCATTTACTCTACAAAAAAGCCAAGAGATTCTATTGGTCAATAGCATGAAAAATACTGGATGTTATTTTATAACATATGTAATTTTGCATATTTATAATTATATAAATATTACAATCAAGATATATTTATTCCGGTTTTTCTGGAAATATGCCTTTCGACTTGTTCGGTAATTCTGGTTCTGTTTTATTAGCTCTATTTGAACGAAGCACCGCGCCTGGACTGGGATATGGTCTCATTTGATAGAGCGGTCCAGAAGCGGTTGTGTCGGCACCAGTCTTAGCTTCATTATGCCTCGCTAATCCATCAGACCATTTTCCCCTTATAAGAATTATATAAGGTTACCCATTATATATAATACAATATTTGCTTCTTACAAGATATATAAATTAATATACAAATAAAAATTAAATAACATATTAATGTGTAATCATTTCTATTAAACCTACCTTGGAATATCACTGTAAGCTGCTGGATCCATTGGATCCAATGTATGATCCTTTTTGTCTTTGTCAGGTCTCTGAACTCTCTTGTTGTCTGGTCCCTTGTATCTCACGCGATTTTCAACTTTCCTGTCTTTTTTTATATCAGCCTCATCGACCTATGTAAAAAGTACATTTTATTTTATCACATGAGTACACAAGTTTGACAATATATGTTTTACAACAAGCACTACTAACTTCCATCGGTTCTTGATCACTAGCACTTTCATCACTTGACATGTTATCATCCTGATCACCAGCTTTTAAATGTAGTTCTTCACGTAATTGGGATGCAGGCTGGGATATTTGACACTTAGGATGACCTGGTGGTAACCAAGATACTAAGTCAGACGACCAATCCCAATAATAGTGTTGTCCACTGTAAATGTACATAAATGAATTTTTTGAATAAAATACTCTATATAAGATAAATATACAAAAGTCTTACTTGTTATTCAAAAAATCTTACTAAAGTACATCTTAAACAAAACTAATTTTTATTAATCAAAGATTTAATAATATATAACATTAAACATACCATCCAGCATCATAAACAGCTTTCCACGTTTCTGGTAATGGATATTTTTGAATTAATCTCACTTGCTTCTTCAAATACTTATCAGAAGGTTGTACATGTCCCAATCCCCACAACTCCTTACATTTCTTTGTACATTCGTGATAAATGTTATATTTATTTGGACATCCACTATATCCCTGCATTAAAGGTTTGGTAATAAAAGAACAATATATAATCATACAAGTTGTATATACACAAAAACAGTATGTGTTACTTTAAATTGGTCATTATTACTTACCATAAACTTCTGAGAGATATCAATTTGATTAATTTCATCTTTTGTATTATCATAATCCTCAGCTATAACTTCTTCGTGTATTTTCTTTTTTGTCTCTTTCTTTCCAGATTCTGAGATAAAGGTAAAACGAGATAAGGGTTAAATTTGCACATGCTTGTCAGTACAAATTTGTTCAATAAAGGATTGAAAAGTCTATGCTTATGTAGAACGAATATAACAAAAGTGAGGAAAAGGTCAACAGTACCACATGGAAGTTTTTATGTGGAATCTTACTTTATGTTTAAAAATTTGCCGCGCTGCAACATCGCGACGCATGTTCATATCACTAAATTCTGACGTTTTGATATACGTTTGGTAACCTTAAAGTACATTCATTCTTTTTTTTCCTAGTATTAACCGATTCTTCATGTCAAACCTTCTTTTATATTCAAAACGGAATCCAATGAGTATAATTTTATAAACACGTTACGTTATTGAAATAAAAAAAGATAGCATAAAGCACTGAATGTACCAATTAACAATATCGTAATTTGACATACCATGCTTTTCAGATCCAGTAATTAAACCTCTTTTTGCAAGACGTGCAGCTAACGTAGCTGGCAAAGGCATTTTGCATTTTATTCAATGTAAACAAAGCGAGTATCAAAAGCTTCAGAGCAGAAAACAATCCAGATATCTCAGATCCACGATGTTCTTTTGCTCGATCTTATCTTACATCTGTTTCTCGCGATGTTTTCACTTAATGATTTCAGCGCCATACACCCACAATTTAAGAATAGGAACTACAAAGCGATTTCTATTATCATGGACGCAAGCCCTAAAGTCTGTTCCACAATAAATCGTATGCATTGACAGATGTCGCTCAATGTCGCTGATCTTTAAAACAAGCCAACAGGCTTATCTCTGGATGGTTATTCCCCTTCCAAGAATTTGCGACACGTATAATCACGAAGCAATCTGACACTGGGATTACCCGGCTTTTTACGTTTTATGCGGTTTTTTAGTTCAAAAAGATCTTACATTCACTTTTTTTGTAATCTGTGAGATTGACCTTTTGTCTCTTGATAATATCGCGATTTGTTTGTTTTTTGATAGAGGAGAAAGACGTGACGATCTAATATACGTGCTACATTGTTTTCATCGCATCTGTTGCGATTTTTTTCGTAACATTTTGCTACTAAGAAAAATTGACAATCAAGAGAAAAAGTTGTTCCCAGTTGATTCTAATGCACGGTGTGAAATGGATTTCTACGAGGTGATTATTTCAGTTACAAGTTACAATATTTGTATACGTTTAGAAAATAGTTACATTTGCATAATAGTAAAAATAATAGTAAATCAATGTTATAATATATTATCTCAATAAATGTTGCGTTGTCTTTACTTAAATAGAATCCTAATTGCCTGCCGTTAGAGGAGTTGGAATTGCATATCAAGACTGATGGAGTTGTTATAGTAAAAAGTGCATTGGTATGTTTTACTTTTTAATTTATATTCAATGCAAACTATTTACATGTTGCAAATCATTTATATAATAGCTAAGTCAAGTATTTTTTTAAGTTTGTCCTTATTTTAGAGTCCACAATGGGTGGAAAAACGTTATTTTTTACATTATGAAGTGCCGCAAATATACAATAAGGATGGATCAGAAATAGAAGGTGCTAAAGACCATTGGCTGGAGATTACAGATTATATCATTGAAGATTTAAACTGGTTACTTGGTCTTCGGTTTTATCGGTATAATATTATAGTTATGTTTTTAAATCTGTTGTAATATTCATAGAAGTATATATAACTTTCTTTTTTTTAGGTTCTGGTCCAACATTGTATTTAATACTTCAATTATAGATACTTTAGTATCTTTTCTACAAGAAGCTCCACCTTTCTATGCATTGGAAAATTTTCCTACAATACGAAGAGTGAGAGAAAACTTGGATAAGCTTCGACATTCTGTACTTATGATTTTTGCACGTTTGGTCACAAACAAAGAAAGTTCTACAGAGTACATGAACAATCCATTCCTTGGAAATTTATTGTATGACAATTATATTTTTACAATACCTATTATATTTGATTTATGTCAATTATATGGTAGAGAAAATGCCAAGGTTATGCAGAAGATTCTACATTGTCTGTTTGATCTACAGCCAATGTACAATGATGATCTTCAGAAATCTGTACCATGCCTAATAAGCGTAATGTATAATTAATATTTAAATATCTATATATATATATATATATATATACACATGTATATATATGAGTAGAAATATAATAATTCTTATGAAGTTTAACTGTTGAAATCAACACTTTTGTTAACACAGGCTCTTGAGAATGTTGAACGGAGATTTGACAATAGTCCATTCAACGGAACAGAAGCAGTAGCACTTTCAGAACGAAGAAATTCCATTGACATGACATTATATAATTTAGAGGACGTAATATTATATATTTTAGATGTGTCATCAACTCTTACAGTATTATTACGAATTTATCCTTCAGTAACACAAACATTTCACAGAGAAGACTTTATGAACAAGTGAGTTTGCACATTATTTTCTTGCCAATATCTAATTAATAGAATCTAGAGCTTCATTCTTCTTATAATTTATATATTTGCCATTATTACGTTTGAAGTAAATTTTTTATTGTATATGTGTGCATACTTTGTCCAAGTAGTAAAACATTTCCCACTGTATCTTTTTTATTTGTTAGAATAGTCTCATTATATGGAAATACGATACCTCAAATGTATCAGAAATTAGACAAGTTGGCATTGAATGATGAAAATATGCCGAAGTACATAGAATTAAAACACCGTCTGGACGTAACTAGAATAGAAATGTTGGAACTTTATCGAATTATTATCTATGAGCCTATATCAAATATTCGGGAAAAAAAGTAAGTACATCATAAAAAACAATTAAAAACATTTTGAGAACGTTCTAAAATTCACATGAGAAAAATGTATAAATTTCTTTGTATTTTTAGGAATACGATAGTTGAAAGTGAACTAAGAAAATATATAGATGAATATTTGAATACACTAATAAATGCGATATCCGAAAAGGAATTTATTATAGATTACCATCGATTGTATCCAATTAAGTCTGATCTTGAAAACTTGTGCAAGTTGTGTCCTGAAGTGTATCCTTTCCTAAAAAATTATTACGTATTTCACAGTATATTAAAGCTTTCTTCGACAGTTGCAAATAAACTCGAGCATTGTATTAAAGAAATAATAAAACAGCTCTCATTATTTTAGTATGAATATTCCATAACAAATTTTATTAGTGATTCGATAAAACATCAGTATATCTTGCAAGCACTGAATGCATCGGTTGGAAATACAACAGAAGTAGTTAATGAATATTCTAATGCTACAAATGTAAGTGACATATATGTAAATATATGTGTGAAATGTTTTTGATAGAATACTACACTGGTCTCATCCTTGCAGATAGATGTTGGTGGATCTAGTAGCATACAAAATAGTCAAAAAATAAAACAAGATAATAGTGCGAAACGCACAAAAGATGAAGCAAGATCTAAAGATGTTGACGAAATGTCTCGTCTTGTCTCGGAAGTAAAAGAAATCTTATGTGATTATGGTGAAGGTTTCTTACAGGTAAAAATTCTGTTCTTAATATTAATTTTTTGATTAAATTTTTATTTGATTAGTATGATAAGTTTTTATGTATATAATATATATTTTAATATATATTCTTTTATATTGTATTTATATGTGTGGATTTGATCTGAAACTTTTAGGCATGTTTAGAGTGTTATAACAATGATGTTGGAGCTGTGATACATGCAGTTTTGGACAAAACGTTGCCATCTAATTTAGAAACATTGGATAAAACAATACCATATATACCATTAGACCCACAGGTAGAGTGATATCTATGCTGTGCTTCATTAGTTGTTTGAATTAACAAAAACTTGTGTTTATTACTTATTTGTAGGAAGTGTCGGCTGCTGTAGATTTAGCCGTTCGAGGTTTACAAAAACTAGAATTTTCCAACAAGGATGAATCCAACTTAACGACGCAATATACGGACACGTCCATGTTTCATACAGAGAAAAAGTAAGTTGCTAAAGTTGTAAAAAAAACAAAAACAAAGTGAATTTGAATCTTAAATTTTTCTATGTAAATAAACCTTTTTTTCTAGGAAATATAATTATAGAAATGTAAAGGAAATGTTGGACGACAAATCCGAAATGAAACACCATCGAGCTTTCTATGGAAAATTTAGCGTTATTAGTGATTACGATGACGAATATGACGATACGTATGACAGTCACAACATTCGTGGCGGTATGCGAGACGATTCTACAGAAGTAGATACCAAGTGTTCCACTGTTCCAAGAGTTAGTTAATGTATTTTACTTTTGATTCTATCAATGTGAACAATAACTTTTTTCTACAACAAAGTGTATTTTAGGTATTTCGCTCATATAATAAAGCCAGCTCTGAGGATGATGAAAATGACAATGAGAAGCCGGTGCAGAACAATAACAATCATTTTGTGGAAAATCCAGCGGATACGCGTGCTAAAGCCGAACAGCGAAGACTTGCAAAAGAAGGTAGAAATACACATGGTATGTTTCAAGCTTATTTCATATAAAATTTGTTTAAGGCATCTTTACAATATTTTTTAATTAAACTATGCTTTATTTAAGGTAAGTTTAAAGGTGGCGATCAAAACCAGAGCGGCTCGACTAACAAAGTCAGAAATAATAAGCAAAGGCAGAATAATAATCACAATCGTCGAATGGGTTCTCAAATGAAGAAAAGACAGGGTATAATACCATCTTAAAGCGCGATGTATTTTCACTTACATGTGGAATGTTAATACTGCCAAGTGATAAACATATACATAGCATGTGTATATATATGTATATATATATACATATGTATATACATACTATGTAATGATAAAATATTTAACTATTATTATTCTACAAAAATAAAACACATAACAATGCTCATTGCTTATACTGTTCTCATTGAAAAAAGATAACGAATATATTTTTATCTGAAAAACGTTCTCTCTTGTGATATGCATGTTTTATGTTGTAAATTTATAAATGTTTCAAGAAATTCCTAGAGAAATATAAACGTGTCTAACTATCTTTCACTATAGTAAGTGATCTTAACCTGTTCAGTTCAGTGTTTATGATGCGTTGATACTCTTCCTCGGGCACTGTTGTGCTTGACGCATTGCATTCTGAGTACTGCACAGGCATCAACATTGTGTACAACTGCGTCGCGTGTCCGTAATAATTTAACTGTATCATGATTATCGCGTGAATGCTTGGATTGATGTATTCTAGTCTTTTCTCCAGAAACATTGGTAATTCCTTGAGTAATTGAGCGTGTACAGTCTTCAGCTCTTTGGCAGCTGCTTCCTCTGTTCTCCGTTCTCTCTCAAGTTTCGCGATATGACTCGCGGTTCTATCCTTCTTTTCTTGCAGTTTCTTCACGCGATTGTATGAGTATCTCCATGTAGTCGCCAGTTCTTCTCGTTTTGCCACCGCTGCGGCGATGATAGCGAATTCAGCTCTAAATTTCTTTAGTGGTTCTATAAACGTTTTGTAGCACAAACCAGTCATTTCGTGAATGTTCTTTCCCACCTGATAATTCACACAAGATGTCAGTCTTACTATATATTCTATTCAGAAAAAATATCGAGATAGTTTTTGACCTACTTGTACAGCGACGGAAGAGTATTCTTCTACTATTTTTCTATACTCGTCGTTATTCTGCGCCAATCCACAATTAATTAAGTTTGTACTTAATCGTTGATCAGCTCTATCCAAATTTTCCAGAGCTCCTATGTACTTCTTCATTTCTTTAGTTAATTTTCTTATTGTATCTTCAACACTTGAAGCAAAGTACATATTATCATGATGAAAAACACAATCACATATGATAATACATGAGTATCACAAATATATAATAACTTATTAAAATAGATACATACTAGATAAGTCTTTGAACAACAAGGTCTAACTGGTTATCTTCTGTGTATGATAAAAGTGGTGGTGCAAAAGTTGGTCTCTGAGTTAGATAATTTTTCTTTAACGGATTCCTGTTTGTTCAATGTACATCTTGAGTAAATTTAAGATAGATTATTGATATAACATCTTGTTAAATTAACTTACCACGTCATATTGTATATCTATTCTGTGACACTCAGCAAAACTATTATAATAATTGCTGTTATAACAATTGTTCACATCACACAGTTCATAAAATTAGACAATAATAATTTTGCAGGTATGTTATCTGACTTTTTTGTCTGCCATCGCGCACGCACACATCTACATATTTTGAGTGTATATAAAAGATTTTTGCACACATGCCTGTTGTGTCACACGTAAACTCGATCTCCGCGCTTGCGTATATCAAATGTGAAATTGACCTCATGAATTATTCATATTCGAGAATATGTATTTTATGATAACATTTTGTGAGATCTTTCTCAGTTATTGCCCAATTGACACAAGTTCTCCATCTCAGATTCAGATCGATACAGGTAGATGTTTGCTCTAGCATTTCCAGACAACAGCCGGCACTGCAATTTAGATGATTTAGTTTACTTCAGTATTTTGTGCTGGAGTTGATCTCATCCTTGACAACACTTGATAAGAACCAAACCATGGAAACTGTTCGATCATGCGGCTGCAAGGGAATACGATCTTGCTTAATTTGCGAAGCAGAATATAAAATATCCAAGCCGGACTTGAAGAGTGAATTACAGGTAAAATTTGGAGTTTTCTAACCTATTACTAATGTGCTAAAAATACTGTGTTGGAAAATCTTGATTGAGAGCATGTTTAAGATTAATAAGAAATCAAATATTGTATACAAAAAAGTCTGAAGTAAGGACTGGAAAAACATATTGAAAATAGTATAAAACTACTGTTAGAAAGTCTAATTGAATGTTAAAGGCATATTTAAAAAGCACAATACTATATTTTTACAGAAAAACAAAAGTTATGTTTACTGTCCTTATTGTGATAAATTGTTATCTGGATGGGACATAGATGAGTATAAGAATCATCCTCATCAGGATGACAACTTACTTGATTATCCTGGTGTTTATATCAAGGTAATATGATGATACAATATGGAAAATTGAGTGTGTATCTCTTACAATATATCTTTTTTAATACATAATCAACACTGTGCATATTATGTATGTCCCAGCTAGATTTCTTAAGTGAAAATGAAGCTGAGAAGCTGATGAAAGCACTTGATGATCTTCCTTGGGAAGCTTCACAGAGTGGTAGAAGAAAACAGGTATACTTTTCCTAAGAAAAATAGTTTTACATATTCTATGTGCATTTCAAGCTAAAAGCATTTTAATTTCATTCAGAATTTTGGACCAAAATGTAATTTCAAAAAGCGGAAATTGCAATTAGGAGCATTTAACGGTTTTCCTAAAACAACAGAATTTGTACAGAAGAAATTTAAGGAAATACCTTTGTTATGTGATTTTAAAACTGTCGAGCAGTGTTCTCTTGAATATGATACCGTACGAGGCGCCTCTATTGATCCTCATATTGATGATTGTTGGATTTGGGGAGAGCGCATAGTTACTGTAAATGTTCTTGGTAATTCTGTTTTGACTATGACTCCTTATCGTGGTTCATTGACAAAATATAATTTAGATTGTGTCTCAAAATACGATTCTATCTTGGAAAGAAACATTTCTGATAATATACAGAGTTTAAATATTGATGATGATGTAGTAGTACGATTACCGATGCCCGCCAGATCTCTCATGATTTTATATGGTGCTGCCAGGTATATTATGTTTTTTCAATACATATTTCAAATTGATATCTCAACAATTTCATCAAAGAAATAGGTTTTTTTTGTTTGGTAGATACAAGTGGGAACATTCAGTGCTTCGACAAGATGTAAAATCAAGACGTGTTTGCCTTGCATATCGTGAACTGACACCTCCATATCTTGAAAATGGTGAGCATTACAACAAAGCTTCTGAAATTCTGAGACAAGCTTCATTTTTCTGGTAATATCTAAATAATAATAATATCTAAATAATCGGATTTAAATAAATTATCGACTTTATTTAATAGACAATTATTGTCGTAACACAATAAATTGTAAATATTGAAATAGGATAAAATATATTTATTCTTAGTACATAAATATGTACAGAGTATGTGATATACAATAAGTACATATTAACATCTCTTACAACAAACTAGATATATATGTACATACATATATATCTAGTAATATTTTTAAAAAAACCTTGCCTCTTTCTGATATGCAATCTTTGAATTCAACAATCAAATACAAATTATTTTAAAGCAAATCATAGTTAGATTGTACATGTAAGTGTAACTAACTTTTAATCTAAGAATTGTACAAATCACAAAATTACTTTGTAGAATAAGTAGTTTTTTCTATACTATATATTCACCATATTAATCCACTTTATGATATCAAGATAGCTATGAGGAATAAATATTCATTTTTGTATATAAACGCATATATTACAGAATATAGAAATGGTATTAAAAATTTACGACTTCTATGAACGTCTCTTCCTGAGAGTTGTAGGAATAAGAAATTTATATTTCATTTTGCGTGTAAATTAACATTTTTGAACGCCTTTCAATGGGTAATCCGGCGACATGTACACTACGGGAAACGTAGTAAAAGGATCAGATTTTCCCAACGGTTCGTAACCGTTCACCAGATTTTCGCGCAATTCCCATCGACGTCTTTCCCTTTCCGTCTTTTGTCGTCTGATAGCTCGGCCCAGCATACAAGCAAACATAATTCCCGTTAGCTAGAGAAAAAGATTAGTTTGTTTTTAATAAAAACGAAAACAGACAAAAAAACACTTGTATAACAGTATATATAACAAAAATTTCACTGTTTAACATGAAATGTAAAAGTATTGAATCTAGTACCTGAATAAGGGCGATTGCTACGGCACCAGTACCGATGTACAACGCACTACGGTGAATAATAATAGATAAGCGGCTGATACAACCTTCTTGATACTTGATCTGACAACGATCCATAAAGGAAACTTCATCAATCACTACATAAGCGCAACAAGAATCAGGAACATCCGTATTATTGAGCGGTATATCGTCCCAATCCAGATAGCTGTTGTATCCGCAACAACGTAACTGTAAAACAACGAGAAATCAAACGATGACTCGGGGAAAAACTTCTGTTATCCCAAATGATACGAAAAATTACGACCAAGAAGCGGCAAAGCCTTACATATATTTGTCGTATACGAGTCTTTTTAGTATCTCGCAATATATTTCTAAAGAGAAAAAAGTATATCGTTTGATATACGTAACTGATGATGCAAAAAAACGTTAATAGACGTCAATCAACGAGATTGAGCATTTATACCCTAGATTGCATAAAGTCGATCGCGACCGTTGCTTCTTCGTTCTTTCCGTATTCGTGCATCGTTGTGGAGATCTTATCAGCTAGAAAATCTTTGATGTTGCCCTGCAAAGTGTACGCAGCAACCGCGGCGGCAAGTTCCAGTATCAGTACAATCGACAGAGAAAACGCGAACTAAAAGTAAAACATATAAATAAACGGTAATGCAAGTAATCTGAAGAAATGCGGAAGAGAGCATTTTGACCACGTGTGTCTTACCACCAGAACCATGCAAGTGCTCTCCTTCAGCGCGCCGCAACATCCCATAAACGCTATCACGAAGACGAGTATCCCGACCACGATCAAAAGCGTGGCTGGCGATAAATAGCTCGAGTCCAGAAAATGCGAGAAGTTTTCGAAAACGGCATATATCGTCGTGCCGATTGATATTATCATCACCCCTGTCAACTGCAATCAAAATGATAACTTCGTCAACAATTGTTGTATAAAACTAGTGTTGTTACAACAATATTATAATAATATATGTATCTTTCTATACATATGAATATTATTATATACTACAGCATTTACAATAATCGATCATAATTCGTAATTTACATTATTGTTACTATTTTTGCGCGGGAAAATTCTTCCTTTTTTTGTTTTTGGGCTGTTAAATGTGTGTCGGTTATATTTTTGTTTACATGATGAATCAATATATATTTTTCTTAGTCAAACGTTTTCAGAACGACACTTTTGTCGGTGATGTGTGAAGAATATCACTATGCACACATCAGCAATGTCTCTCTTATTTGTTTTACAAAGTGAGCTGCGTAATTTCCGCGCGATAAGCTATTCTCCTATAATTAGTGTACACACGAAGTTTAACAGTCTCTATTTCTTCAATGAACTTTGAACGAAATAAAAACGTTGTGTTGTTTTCAATATTTGACAATGACGTTTCGAAACCTCATTACATTTAGAAGCATTTTAAAGTAATTAAACATGTTTTGAGTTAATTTCAATTAAAAATGCGTAATAAAGCGATACGGTTTAAGAACAGTGTGTCATAAGCTCGTGCGCTCTTTGTTGATAACGATTGAATCACAAATGTCGTCGAACACAAATATCGATCAGTCGTTACCCTCGCAAGGCGCGAGATTTTAGAATTTTTCGCGTGTTAAATTCTTCTTTGACTGTTTTTTACCTCAAGAGTGTGTATTATACGATGCTCCGGTATTATCAACAAGATTATATATATTTTATCTTTACTGATAAACGACCATTTCCTAGGCACATAGGTGTGACATTAATCGAAAGAGATATTTCATTTCTAGTACATACTACAACTATTGTATGTGGAACAGCGAAATTCTTTTATTTATGAACACTTCAATAGAAACCTTTTATTTATTTCTCTTTCGTTTAATTTTTCAAATCTATATATTCTTTTAGATATAAGACGCATGCGAAAGTGCAACTACATGTATTATAAGCGTCTCAACGTCCGATTATTAAATCTTCGCGAAACGTTACATTACGTCGTTACTTTATTTGTATGTTAAACAATTTATTTGTCAAACAGTATGTCTTCGCTTTTTATGTTAATTTGCGGTATCCTTAAATGCTTTATCTGCTGATTGATAAGCGACAGTGGTCGAGGAAAGAAACGCGTTTGTTTCTTCGTATATAAAGTATCAAAGAATCATAAAAAAATTACAATTGCATAAGTTTGCCCGTTTTTCTACTTTTATTATTAATTTATTAATTTTGCGTATTTGTACGTGACGTCGTCGATCGCAGTTTGCAAGTGCAAACTAATCATGATACTTCTCACATCTCGTTATTTAACAGAGAGAACGAAAAGAATACAAATAAAAGGAGTCATCGGCGTAGCGAATTTTCTATTGGTTTTTATATATAAATGCTCTTTGTGTCGTTACACATTTAATCAGATATGTTATCTTGAGTTTACCAAAATGGCGAACCGATTCGATTATTGCCTCGCGTTTGATAGCGCATTATCTTAAACTCAGCTTATTTTTAACTGTCTATATATTGTTTTGCAAAATATATGTATATTGCTCTACAATAATATTCGAGATTGGTTTCCACGCGAAATGTATATGTTACGCGAAAAAGAAGCGATTATATTCTTCGCGTTATCGTCGTTTGCAATTATTGAAATCAACAGCCGTGGCGAGTCGCAAAAATTTATTTTAACGTCTTGTGTAATCGCACGTAAACAACAATTTGCAAACTATCGTCTTTTCTTTCTCTCTCAAACGCAAAATATATTTATGAATAATTATTGTATGTAGTATCTCGTATATACATTTCGGCAAAGCTCGACGCGGTGTCTTTTGTTTGCTCGTGAAAAGCAGATGGTCAATAATCACTCTTGCCGCTGATCAAAGTCCTTTTTTAGAATCTAGGCATTATCTGCTACACGCTCGAGGGATATAATAGCAATCAATAATTATGTGGTATAGTGTATATAGTATAGGTCTACATGAAAGCGTTCGCATAACGCGCAATTACACCTTCCTCGAACTTGCGTCGCAGCGGTATTTCCCAAGGACGATGATGTGCCATCAATTCTCGTCGTGAACTAATCGATGAAGACTTTACATACGTGTACATTTTGGTGGGGCTTTGTAATAACGCGTGCCGCGGGCGCGCATCTCACAATCATTGTAAAATAACAGGATATGTATAATCTTTTGTCAAGAAAATATCATCTTCTTTATATACGCGCGTTCAATCGACATGTTTATAAAGTATCTTGTTGTCTCTTTTCAGATCAGTATATCTATTCACGAAAGAGAAATCAAGATAACATCTTTTATTATGTTAATCAGGAATTCATCAGACTGAAGAGTATCTTGAAGATAAAAGAATCTCTGTATTAAGCACGCATGAAAGACGCAATTGTCGCGAGATTCAATGAGAAGCAAATTTCGTGTGTAAAGAAAATAAAGAACGATGAACGCCACGGTGTTGTGGCATACGCTACCGACCACGAAGAGAGAGTTGACCGCGCATAGCAGGTACTTGATGCAGCGAAGGCCGACGTCGAGGTGCGTGGCCGCCATCTTGGTGGTCGCGTTGGCTCCTCTTGAGCGCAGGTGCACTACTGTACAAAGCGGATCACGCGTTTCTCTATCGTGATCGGCACACTGACTGTCAATGGACTGACGATGTGCCGGTGCTGAAAATGTCGGCCCCCGATCAGCCGCGAGCCGGCGTTATCACCTGGCCCGATAACGGAATCCGAAAACGCGCGAACGTCAGACGCACGAGCAACAACGACGAGCGGAGCGACTGTTGGTTCGTGTCTGACGATCGCGCACGATCGCCTACGGCGCAACGTCTTCGCAAACGAACAAACGATTTCTTTATAGAACCGTCGTGCATATGACGGAGTGGGAGAGAACGAGGAAGTTGTTGCGATTAGTTGCAAAAAAAACATGACGATGCGATAAACTTGCGGTTGAATTCGGTCGCTCGTGCACGTAACTATAAGAAGTGTATACATACATTGTACATACACTGACGTGTCACGCGGCAAAAAGAATGCTTTATACGTTCTATAAAAACAGTCAGAGTTTTCTATATCTTTACATTAGTTAATAAATTGTTTTGTTAGTAAAAGTTAGTTGATCAAAAACGAGATTGCTTGTTTTTATTTTTATAGTGTTCCTTAGTTTAATTATTTTATAAAATTCATGTTTTTGGATACAATATACTTTTCTAGTCTTATCCTTGGTGTCTAATTTCTATTCGCACGTTCATTTTCGTTTGTCTTATGAAAAAACTTATTGCAAGATTATAGAGAAAAATGTTCTTATAAAAAAAAAGTTCGTATATTTATGTCTCGCAATAGAATGTTCATAAATTGACATGTTCCTAGGATTATTTGGAGCGAAGAGAAGTCCAAATCAACATGGGTTCAGAATTACAATATTGTTCGGACATATTCGGTCATTTTTTTATTCAAAATAATCCCACAAACACGTAATCAAGTTATGGATATTGCGGAACATAAAAAGTTTTAACTTCTATTCCTCTATAAGTTGTGTTATTGTTTTTGTTAGATTATATAATTAATATATACATATATATATTTTATGTACACACTGAGAGACGTAATTGTATTATAAACTTTAAATGAAGCGAATATCTCAATATGAAATTTTCGTTCATGCAAACTAATTGTGAAAGAAACGTCTGCTCAAACGTTTTCCTACGTTTTTTATATGAGCAAAACAATAACACAATTATGATTCATATCTGAACAATTGAGTTTATTTTACGTACACGATTCACATGCGAATCGTGTAGTTTGTTATATCTGAAATTTAGTCATACTGTTTTCGAAAAGTCAATCATAAGAATACGTTTACATACATATATGGCATCAAGGTTTTATAAAACTAGATACATGTGAAAATTCCTTGCACAATGCAAAGTATCACTATATATCATATAGCGTATATAGCAAAATAATTTCCTAATCTGATGAATAATATATTCGCGTAAAATATCAGATCGATACTGAGACTCGAGACGCACACAGTTCTATATCCAATTGTAAGTCATCCTGCTGTTGTCCTGCCGAGCTGTTGTCAGATAATGTAACGCGGCTTTTCGACGCGATACGCTTTACATGGTCTTGTAACAACTTCTGATCGACTTGGCCAAGTAGGACGACAGGAAGATTCCAAATAACTGCAACATATAAGACGTCGATCAATTGGTTTCATATTGATAAAATACTCAAGGACAGCTCAAGTCGGATTCGTTTTAAACGCCACAAAAATATCGTTCAAAACAATCTATATTAATTTGCGACAATACCTGAATCACACCGAGACCTATGCCGACTCCCGCTATTTTGGCCGCGTGTCTTTCGGCGAAATGTGTGAACGCGTCCATGCAACCATCATGATGCAGATTCGGCGATTGTAAAGTGCAGTTTATCGTGCCGATAGCTCCTATCTCTTCGCCGCAGCACGACATCGGAAGACCACTCAGCTGCACGGTGGTATTGGTCCAATCTTTTGGTTCGTTCATGCCGCAGCAATCGAACTGTAAGAAATGAAATTAACGCGCGTTAGCACCATGTCACGCGAACGAGAGGGATGTTGCGCGAGAGTCGATTGTGATGCGAGAAGAGATTTTTGCGAGTAAGCGTGTCTGATATATTTTACGCTCACGCATTGTGGTGTATTGTGTGCGCCGAGGTCATTGAGCGTGGTCAAGGAAGCCGGGGATGGCGAAAAAATCGATTTACGCTACCTCCATCGTCGTCGCTATATAGCGTGCACGCCAGCTATCACATATATACATGTATTATACACGCGAAATGAATTAGAGCTTGTGCACTGAAATTATCCCCCGTCGTCCACGATATCGTAGCGACGATCGCGTCGCTCCCACGATACAGACGCGAAGACGCGACGCGACAGATGCGCGCAAAACATCAAACATGATCGGTAATGCAAAACAAAAAAAGATAAAAACAAGCTATTATCTGTATTTATTTTTTTTTTTTTTTATAGTATCGCTTCAAAATTATTCCCGGAAGAAGAACTAATAAGCGGTAATTGTCATATCATGGTGCACATTACGGTTCGTTGCAGATTGTCCCAGACGGTTTTGATCTCCAGGCTATCGTTGTACTTTTTCATTGTGTCTAACATTTTCTCCTGAGTGATTGTCTCGACTCTTGCTCTCATCACGTATCCCATCGTGCCGCCGACAATCTCCAGAACGAAGATCGCTATCAGAAGCGTGCAAAACTGCAACAGAAAATCGTCAAACGGGTAAAATATTAGTATAGAAAAATATTTCAATAGAGATATTACGTTCTTTTTTTTACAGTAAATAACACTGAGGAGAACATCGCGAGATTCTTTGAAAATACATTCAATCCCGACACGTGTAAGATATTCGTTGCGATCGGTTTCCGACATGCGTGTTAATTTTTTAAGGTAACACCGGCGAGAAAGCACACCCTCGTCTGCAAAGAGGAGAGTGCAATTTTCTTCGAATAGGGAGGCGAAAAAAGGGAGAGAACACACATGTCGATTACATAGGTAAAACATATTCATTATATTACGAGAACGAAGGGGAAACGACACGACGTAACTTGGATACCGGTCGCGCGCGTTTTTCATTTACACCTGCGTCGAAAAATTATACGCCGCGAATTGGAATTTCGATTCGAGAGATATCAATGGCGCGATAAGCGCGCAATCTTATGAGTGAGTACAGATGAAATATTATCAAAAGTATATCTTTATCTCTGCGCGTTTCTCTTACCGTCGTGATCATGCAGTAGTTCTCGCGAACGGCTCCGCAGCATCCGAAGAAAGCGATGACAAAGATAATGGTGCCCACGGCTATGAGAAGAGAGGGTACGGAGAAAAAACTGTTGTCAAGAAAATGTTGATATTGATGATACATTGCGTGGATAACCGCGCCAACTGATAACAGTATTATTCCTGTAATCTGAACAAGTAATTCAATTATTAATCAACAGTGATACTCTGATTTGCCGAAATTCGATTATTCGATACAAAAAATACATTATAAATGTTCTACATAGTTCATTTTACAACCTCATACTATATTTACACATCTATTTCTCCCCTGTAGCTATTTAAAAGACATAAATCCGATACACCTACGTGTAATAATTATAAAAATATTCAAAAAAACAAACATAATCTTACAATTGCACATTCCAACAATTAAATAATATAATTGTCTCGAATAAACAATTGATATTTAATTGTTAAAAGTAAGACCATTTATAATGCTAACGTTTTAATGAAAAAAGTTGCACCATATTTTTATAAAAAGTTATACAGTGTGAATTTTGTATCGAACTTTGTATCCGCGAGACACATATTGTGTAAATGAAACGTGTTTCACCAACAGCTGCGGTGTCCGAGCGGTTAAGGAGATGGACTTGAAATCCATTGGGTTCTACCCGCACAGGTTCGAATCCTGTCCGCAGCGAATTTTTTTTTTTTCTCGTTTCAAATAAAATACAATCGATAAATATATGAGAACAAACATCTTAATAAAAAAAACATTAAAATAATGTATTTTTTAAATTAAATTACATAATTTAAATGTGGCATACATGCATGTGTTTCGCGGTACACTTGTATTGATTCTGAAGTTCTCTGTCTAAATTTCAACATTTTGCTAAGAAAATATACATTATATAACAAATTAAAGAAAAAATATTAATAATCCTCTTCTCTTTTATTATTGTTTCAATATATTATTCTTTTGTTAGTCGCGAATGTTTCTCTTTGTTTGAGTTTCGCACAAACAGATGTTTCATGAACAGTGTCCGTGTGTGTAAAACATCTTTACCGCGCTAAGAATATCTGCTTAAGATAATTGGATAATCGTGCAATTCGCGCAGAATGTCAAAGGTTAACAGAATAATATTTTTATTTTTATTCAAAGAACGCCATAATTTCAACAAATGTTGCGATACTGTGTGCTACGCAGAAACTGATAACCGTTTTCTAAACATGAAATCTAATACACTGTAATTTACTTTATTATCTGTAATCAATGATATACGCACACATCATGTGACAGTCGCTAACATTCACAATGACAAGTTTCTGCAAACATTGGTTGCAAGATATTAATTATAGTCGACATAAATCTGCCAATTACACACGTTGGCAGTTTTATACGATTTGAAAATGTAACAGCTTTAGTAAAGCTTGTGTCACTATTTATATTTATATATTTATTAATTTTTTATTTGCAGTTATATATTCATTAAATATATAAACGATTGTTTATACAAAAACAGCGCGTAGATCGCCGGCGCATAGATAGTCGTGCGAATCATTGTGATCGATAAAAAGGGATTCGATAGATCGAAGCGCTAGCGATTGCCACCTCATCGCTCCGAGAACGCGACGTCAACGGTAGGCCACGATTATACACGGGCCACCGCACAACATACACTTACCACGAAGAGCAAATTGAAGCCGAATATCAGATACTTGACGGTCCTCGGTGCCAAACTCAGATGCATCGTCGCCATACTTGCCGCGTTTGGCTGAACTTGTTGCAATTGCCAATTTGTATACACACAAATCGCGAATCTCACGTGGAAGTTTTCCCTTTTGCGCGCGTGCGAAATGATCCACCGTCGGAGTCGGGTTGCTGCACAATACTGCGCGACCGAGAACACGAATAAAAATATTACGACGAAAAAAGACCAATTCGTAGAAACGCGCGTTCCGACGAGAGCGGCGCCGATGCGCATGTGGTACACACGGTACGCGATACACGTTTCCTCGCACACAGTCACGTCATTACGACTCGAGTCCGATGTTTGTGTGCGTCAGAGTGTATCACGTGCGTGTATGCTGTTCGCGCGTGCATAATGAAAACATACATACATGTACGTGTATATATAGTATACATGTACGTGATCTTCGACGGAGAGACCGGTCGAAATCTTCGACAGAGTAATACGTTTCAAAATACATCGAGCGTTGCGAAATATCGGCGTAGCGCACGCGCGGCCACCTGTCGTTACGTTGTTAATTGAAATTATGAAACTTAATGAAAGGTACAACAAAGCTTTTTAGAATTTACGTCCGTGTAGATGTTGCATATTGTACAGAGAACGTTCGGTAATCCAAGACAGACTTCAGAAAGATGAAGTTAAGTTAGACGATGCTTGTTTTTTTTTTTTTAAAACGGCGTAAGGTGTGATCAAACACTAACGCGACCTGTTTGGCTGACCGATTTATTTGAAAAATTGATTAAAACTTGTTTCCTAAGATTGAGATTAAGTATCTTTCAAGTTTTAGCAGATAGGATAGAATACTTGAATTTCAATGAACTTTGATGTAATTATCAAGTTTCAATGAGCGAAGAAAAGATATGGTCGCGTATAAATATAACAGTGGCAAATCGCGGATTTACTTTTTAATAAGCAAGTCCCAATTTAATAAGCACGTTTACTCTGCAACATATATGTATGTGTTTGTTCGCGTACACGTAATATAAGAAGTTGGCGGGATTGTCAGTACAACTCGCGGAAATTTACGGCAATCCGATAGCGTGTTGCACAATATACTTGCGGTACTCCCGTTCGCCAGTTCGGCCATGTCGTTAGTTATAGCCCGCAATTGAGATTACATGGAGGCTAGAATATAGATCAGATCCTGACATACATATACATATACACACGTACACGGTGCTGATATAATATTCAATAAGCGAATGTTCAAGGATAACACTTGACACATATTTCATCGCACGGTCGTTACTTGAGTAAGTACTTGAGTAAGTTATTACCCGTTGCATGATCGCGGTTAATGATGCGACGATCAAATCTCTGTGACACAAATATCCATTTGTATGTCTGGCGAGTGAGGCAGGGCGAAATCGGGAGCAGAAAAAGGTAGATACGTAAACTGCATCTCGGCGCGCGGCGCGTATTTTGATCAAGCTCACGTTTTTACTAAACTTCAATGACTTTCCATTTTGCATGTTTCTAAAAGAAAAATATTATTATTGAACTGTATATTTAGAATGTATATTTTACAAAACCGGTGTGAGAAAAACTTATCTTTTCACAAAAAAAAAACGCTCACCGCGTACTGTGTGTTATTTTCTTATTACAAAAACAAAAATTCAAAACTTTCCAAATCCAACTCTACTCTATTTTTGTACAAGAAAAATCTTTTTGCAATTTTTCGCGCGTAATTCTCTCTTTTGTTGTTTTACTATATTTATAACTGCGTGTGACTGAAAGTGTACCGGCTGGAATAAAACAACTAAAATAGTTTTACGTTGTATACGTTTCACAAGAAAATGTTTTTCTTGTACATGTTGATCTTTTATGAAAGAATATGTATTTCTCTGATATTTTATATATAATTCTTCTATAATTTTTAGATATGTATTACGTTACATGTAGAAGTCTCCGATTATCTAAATTATATTCAATATGCATATTTCAATTGTCTTACATGTGAAGGGTTGACAACTGTGGCACATATCCGAGCGCTTAGACGCGGCTTGATGTGGCCCTGAAGTGGACTCGAACACGCATGCCCCGCGCGCGTACTCATTTTATATTCATATATATTTAGCCACCGTCTGAGGGTTGTGTGTACGAGACCTGACGTGGCTAACATTATGGAGAACTTTTTTTTTCTGTGGTGTCGCTTATTTATGCGTTCGAGCACGTGGTCGACGCTTTCGTCGTGTAAATAAGGCAAACCATTCTCGCAAAAGCAAAATCCGTCAAAGAGTCTTCCGATTAATTGTGTGAAAATTTGTTACACGATTGAACGGTTCTGAAATTAAATAAACACAATAGATAATTTTACACGTGTATAAAATTCTTTCAATATGGCACGAGCAAAGTTTTTTCATGTATTTAACATAAATGTTTATATTTAAAAAGCCGATAATATATATTTAGGAAAAATGTCATAGACTAACATTTTTCTCGATGGCAAAATCATTAATACAAAAAAAAGCTTTGGTGTGAGATTAAATAACATATTGCGTGTGTGCGCAAATAATAATAAGTATGTAATATTATTATATGAATGCTAATTTTCTTTTACAATTATCGCTTGCTTGTTTCTTTGGAAAAGAAGTTCCATTTGTTCTAGGACATATTCTAATCAGGAGGAAAATAATACTACTTTTGAATATTCTACGTGCATACGTACAAAGCACATGTTCCAGAACAAATAGAACTTTTTTTTTTCTCAAAGAGACAAACTATTGATAGTTCTTGTCTAAAAGAAAATTAGAAGAGAAACAGAGAGCTATTAGACGTTGGCACAGAAAACGTCTGCAGGCGCATAGACGTTACGAGCGTTAACTTCGCCGAGCGCAGTGATTGGGTCTGTTTCGTCAAAACTGTTTCTTTGTTTCCACGATGCACCGCACACACGGGAGTTATAGACCTGAAAAACATGCGTGTGTGACGCGTGTAATAATAGATGTCGACGAGAGAGAAGTATTGAAGCGTGTCAGCATCGTAATTCACGGCGTAGGCGTTACAGATTCTCCGTTCGTTGCACCGGCCTCTGTTCTCTGCCGTGTGCATTTCTCACCGAGTCAGAGTCCTCGTCAGTATCGAGATTGATACTCTCGCCCCGCGTAATTTATGACATGTAAAACAAGGAGAAAAATATCATTTCGACTTATGAAGCGTTGTTTTCGCAATGGCATCTTTAAATTAACAGCAGGACGAGAAATTGTGTCTGTATTCGCGTGGGAATACGCACAGTTCAATTTTGAATTAACTTTAAATTAACGCGATTAACAGTTAAAATTTGTATTTTGTTCATTATCATTTTTTCAACGTATTATCAATATATTGCTTTTTAATTTATTATTTTAATATCTTTATGTTTTGTAGATTTACCATAACGGAGAATTTTTTTCTCCGCTGTTGTATTAACATATCAATATACCTGTGCAGACTTTAAAATGGCAAAGTGGCGTAGAACCGTGAGAATTGTCGGATCTCGCTTTATCGATGACGATGATGATGACAATACATGACTTTTCATGCGCAGTTATACAAATCTTGTCGTTTGTGACGATATTCGAGAATCAAGGATAAAGAGATGGATGTGTAATGTGGATACGTGGTTTGTGTGGCGGCTGAGGTACGCCATGACACCACCCAGTGCAACACGGTTGCCTTGCGAACGGAGGTGCAGCGCCGATCACGCACAGACTCGTATCAATGCGAATGGTGCGGGTGATTATAATAAAAAGTTGGAGGAAATATGTAAGAGAAAAAAGAATCTCTGTATAAATCGAGAAGTTAGGAAACTATTCGATGAAAAAAATATATTTCCTGCGCAAAACAACAATACCTGTGCGATAAGTAAAATAATTTATATAAACAAAAATAAGAGTATCTAACCTTCTCGACTTTTTTAGCAGTCCGATATTTTCTCTAATAACAAAGTTTTTTTTGTTCTAGATATGTACATCATTTAGAAACGAACAAAACATATGTTTTACTCATTCTTGTATCCGAGATGAAAACTTGGAAACATGGAACCACGCCTCATGTTCATGGATCACTTCACATTCCGACGTGTGTGCTATTCGTCTTCGTAATAATTAATTAAGGACAAACCTCTACAATGTATTTTATATTATCCGTTACCGAATTAAAAATATTGTCACGTCCAGTCACGGCTATGTGAGCCGATCCTGGCCGGTGTCGTCGATGGTTGCGCGCGCATCGTCTCCCAGCGTATACCGCGCAACAACAAACTCACACCCGCGCGGCGCACACTTCACGACGAACAGTCGACGCGCGAGCTTCCCCGAGAGCAGGAGTTGCCGACGGTATCGAAGAGAGAAAAGCGAAGCCGAGAAAAAAGACGCGTAAAACCAAACAGGATAGAGTCGGTTTCCGTGTTACGATAAAAAGGCGACATCTACTACCACACTTGCGGAGAGACGCGCGACGTCAAGTCTCAGTGATTTTTTTTGAAGCTTGCTGCATATAGTGAGAGTTACGAAAATGGTGTCCGGCGGCATGGCCTGCGTGAAATACGTGCTGTTCTTCTTCAATTTGATATTCGCGGTGAGTAACGTTTAACGGTGAAAACTCTCCTGCTCCTTTGTGTGTTTGTGGAATCCCGAATGGGAAGGACGAAACGACAACGCGCCGTTCCGTTCCGTTATTCGAAGCCGCCGCCTATTCTCGGCGTGGCCCGCGTCGGTCGGATGCTTTGTATACTGTATATCGGTCAAGTCTCAGGAAGGCGGTATCTGGGAAATCGCCGGATTCTCTGACGTGTTTTCTGTCCCGAGTCACAAATCTGACACCGCTTGACCTGCCGTTCGTTCGGAGCACACATCTTGTGCAGCTATCGCCCATTTGTGATAAAACGCAATACTTAAAAAAAAACATTTACCAAAATGTATAATATAAAAAAGTACGTGAAAATTTTTTATTGATTACAATATATGTTAAAATAAGACGGTGGTTTTAGCGCATTTGGAACGTGCTATAAACAATTTACGTTTATGACGTGCGGTCAATATTTTTATCGTGTCACGTTTTTGTGCGTCCTAAGCAATTTCCCTAATCGTTGATTCGCTTTCTCTCGTCCGGGAATGTCCTTACGGTTCTCACACAGGTTGTTCGTGTTCGATCTAACGCCGATAAAATCCGCGTTCTAACGTTCAATAATAATCTGATCGATATATAACACGAACGCGACCGAAAGCATACACCGTGTTTCCTGAATAAATGATACGAGAGGGATGATATTATTTCGAAGAAAACTTTGTGTTGTGTGCCTATGTTCCAGAACTTCGGTACAAGTGTTACGGACGATCGATACTTTCAACGCGTTTAATGTAATCTAGGGTTTGCCCACACACGAGTTGCACCGAATGAAAATCCATTTATGCACGAATTCACATTTAACAATAAGAACTGCCGATAAAAATTGCCGATTGTTGATTAGTTGTAACAACAATATTGTTTTCTTATTTATCAAAATGCGTCTTACAAGAAAAGAAACAACGATGACAAAATCAGGCGATTAAACGCTCAATCGCAAATAATATCTAATCTTAACTTTTTATTCAAACATAAATGAATGTTACAGTTGCGTCAACAAAATAATCTAAAAACCATCGGAGATAATTGACTGAAACTATTGAAAGTGAAGTGGCTGCTCCGAGAGATAGACTCGCCGTGAGATACCGTAAAACACACTGCGGCGCCATAGGACCGAGAGAAACCTAACGATAAGATGCAAGAACCTCTCTCTCAAACAGGCCTCATAAAGGACAGCTGGCATATCTGTTTTACTCATCCCTTATTGCACGTTTAATGATCCGTCCAGCGTGAAATGCCAAGCGACCGGGTTTATACATAGGGGCGTCCCAGATAAAGTATAAGCCGCGAAGCCGACGTACAAGTTAGCTTCTCTTATTGCGAAATTTGATATCTGTTTTGTTTCACGGAGAAATACAACGTGTGTACATATCGAATGAAACTGTTATTTGTCTCTGGCTATCTGAATGTTGGCAGACAGACTCGCTCTTGAATGATCAAATATTTCTTCATTTTATTGACTAAAAAATATTCCATTTAAATAAATCTACGCGCAATAATCGTCTATTTTTAAATTTTACAAAGAAACTGCGCTTGCAACAGCGATTACAACTATATGTCTGCTCTACATTTTGTTTTCTGGAACACCCCGGTTGTAGGTTCTGTCCCCGTTGTGCTGAAAGTTTTCAATAAATTCATGATTAAAGTTCGACCTGGCGCAAAGTCACCTGTTAGCAACGAGAGTCTTTAAACGAGGCCTATCTAGGTTTTGCTCGAGGGCAAGCCACGCGAATCGACCGGAGTCGGTCGGGTTCGCAGCCCCAAGACACAACCACACACATGCATGTTAAAACGCGCGTGTAAAACGTAGGCGAGCCACACGTAGTTGAGACACGTAGCCCAACTATCAGGCGAGGGAAGAGAAGTCTGTACTATCTGTCTACTTTGGCGATTATCGCCTATCTCTACCTACGAGGCGATGTCGCAGTCGCGTATACAACTTTTTCCCCCGGCCGTATAATGTCGACGGTCGCTCGCGCGACTGGATGTCTTTATTTAGCTCGATCCAGCAACAGGAGCCGCACCGCGAGCGATTCGCGGTTTTGATAAAGCTGTTGCGAATTTGCCAGCGACTGATTGTATACGAAAGGGTCGCACACATTCCGCAAAATGCCAGGAGAGTTTTTAGAAAGATATTCCAATAAATGTATACAACAGCGAAACGACATTATATTGTGACATTATGATAAATTGTACAGCTATTATTTACATCTCATTTTTCATGTACGTGAATACAAATATGACAATTGCGCATTTACACAACTTGGACAAAAAATAATTCAAGAGAGTTAACTGTGAACTATTTTATAACGCGATATATTCACGATTAGCTTCGTTGTAACGTATGTATATTATGTATAGATTTTTATGTTGGTTCTTTCTAATAGAATTATGACAGCATAATTGCACAGTCTTAATGTACCTATTCGCGAGTGTTCTTACATAATTGCTCTCCGTTGGAAAATCTATTCCACGTAACTGTAACAGTTCTTAACTTCCTGTTGGTAAACAATGGTCTTTCAAACGCTATCGCGTTTATCCATTTAAAACCAATCGCAGAAAGAAAGATATCAAATATCTCTGACTTAATTACTGAAATTTATCATTTCTCTAACTTGGAAGCTGAATCAAGCTTTTTTTCAGAAATACACCATTTCCCCAGCTTGATAAATACTAAAACTGTTTGTGGTTTCTGAGAAAAGATATAGATAATACTTGTTCAACCGTCACATTACATAAAATTACATATAAGATCCGTGTTTGGATAATGATACTAATTAAAGCTTTCACTTTACAAGTACGCGCTTTTGTGAAAGCAAATGCTATTGTACTGTGTGTTGTAAGAGAACGCATTGTGTGCGTAATAGTGAGTTAACACGCGCATATATACAAGATGATTTAAAGATGGAATTGTTGTCTATTAAAAGAAGTACACGATTGAATTTAGCAACAAAAGAAATGGAACATTTTATATGTGTTTCAGATCACTGGTATCGTATTTATTTCGGTGGGAGCGGTAATTCTAGTTGCTTACAGCGGATACAACAACTTCGTGGATAGTTGGTTCTTTGCAGCACCGGTGTTAATGATAATAGTTGGCGTTATAGTCTTCCTCGTGTCATTCTTTGGATGTTGCGG
Source organism: Pseudomyrmex pallidus (assembly GCA_014825455.1). Taxonomy (NCBI): domain Eukaryota; kingdom Metazoa; phylum Arthropoda; class Insecta; order Hymenoptera; family Formicidae; genus Pseudomyrmex; species Pseudomyrmex pallidus. The sequence goes on along the minus strand of QVNV01023808.1, from coordinate 11,820 downwards.
CGCCGTGAAGGAAAATCACTGCATGATAATTACGGTATGTGTTTGACAATACTATTATACATATACTATATATTTATATTTAAACTTGTTTTTTTCTCTTTAAAAGCGACAGAAATTTAAATAGTTTTACACATTTCTTACACAATATATGATTTATAATATATCTGTATACACATATAAGTTTTTTTTGGAGAAGGGAAAGCGTACTTAATTGTAAAAGGAGAGAAACTTTTATTGCATGCGAGATTTGAAATCAAGATTAAAAAGTTACGCCCACGCTCGTGTAATAATTTGGAGTGTTTGTAGTTTTCAGTTCTGTTGTTGCTGATGTTCGCTCTGGAATTAGGCGCTGGAATCACAGGTTACATGATGAGAGGAGAAGTTGGCAACATGTTAGAAAACCGTTTGAATGATACTTTACGAGAATACAATACCAAAGAAGATGTTCGCCGTTCATGGGATATCATGCAGCACGATGTAAGTTACATCTGTGTGATTTTGACGATCAATTCATTTTATTAAATTAAGTTTTATATTATAAAATTTTAATAAAAAGCATTAAATATAAATGTGAACCACTCTCTCACGTTTGATTTTGAAGATAAACAGAACTTTTGTATTCAATGGAAAACGATACGATTTCAGCTACAATGTTGCGGTATGAATGGCCCTGCGGATTGGCCTAAGATTGGTTTCCCGAACAACAACGTTCCCGATACTTGCTGTAATGAGATCCCCGCACAGAGCAAATGCGACTTGAATTCGATTCATATTCACGATGAAGGTTGCATGGTGAAATTGAAATCTGCTATAGAAAATAACGCTATGATCTTGGGAGGAGTAGGAATAGGCATAGCTCTCATACAAGTAAGTTCTAAATTAAACTATTACATTGTAGCGTCACGTTGAAAAAATACATATGATTCAGACGGCAGTAGCGTATATTTGAAAAAAAAAAAGAAGACTGAATTTTAATTTATCAATTATTAATGTTGTGCGTGTACGCCGCTTTCTAATGATTAATATCAAAGAACTCCAGGACGATCGATGCCACGTACGAGTACTACTCAAAAATATTTCAATTTAAATGGCAAAAGATATGACGAATAAACATGTCTTCTCAATTTGAGAGACAAAAATAATTATTAATGGCAATTATGGAATGGCAAAATCAACGAAATGTTTGTTCGTTGATATATAAAAACAAACAATTTATCAAGACTTTCGCACATGTTAACTATTAGAGAGCGACGATAATATATACGTGCATACGTGATAATAATAAACAAAATATGGAATCATTAAAAACTTGATAAATGTTTTTTTCAGTTCATTGGAGTAATTTTCGCGTGCTGTCTGGCTCGCTCAATTCGTCGCGAATATGAGACTGTGTAAGCTGATAGACACAAATATTCATTACAACAAGCCTAAAATGCACTTATATGAAACCTGGTCTATTACACACAAGCTGTCACTAGTTATTTTTTTCCTTGTTTTGTTACCATTTAACTCTTAAGTCCATGCACAATTTATACATGAAATATTTTCTTTCTTTTATCGCTTGTACTTTTTATAACACTCATCGCAAAGACGCAATTGGTTCGTAAATTAGTTTTTCATTGAAAAGAAGCGTGATATATAGGCAATTTTAAAGATTTCTAAAAATCTTACCGCTATTTTGGTATTTGGGCCTTGTCTTAACTAAAGGGCATAAAACGTCACGCACGTAACGTGTATTTTGTATGTTTTTACAAACAAGAGCTCGAACGATTTTACATACAAATAATAACGACTTGTATCTATTATTCGAAGAGTATATATACTCTACTACAATATCATTTTTTTATAACTGTACTTCTAATCCATTCAATATTATTATGATATTGATATTATTATAGTTGAGCCACGATAACTTCATAATATCGGTATAGTTTATACAAACAACTGTAGAGAATTTATAAAAGTGTTAAAAATAGTTATCAAACAGCTTCTATTTTTTTGTTCGATATCTGCTTCACCAATATAATCGTACAGCTTGTAAGTGTAATTTTTATTTCTGATGTATTTTGCTTCGTAATATATATATTTCGCATGATGCACTGTATATCGATATTGTTGTCGAGGCTCTGCTATAATACCAAGCAGTATCATTTTCAAGTTTTAAGAGTATCCATTTCTTAAGACTTTATTTCACTTCGGATTGTGATATTTTATATGTCCTTGCGAATGCACATATTTGATATTTCTTTTGAACTTTCATGAGCGCATGAGCGCGAAGTTACATTTAATATAATGCACGATACACCTAATGAAACGTACGTATTTGTTGCTGTATATTGTTATCAGAGATGGCTTCAAGTATAAGTAAACTGTGAAATCGTCTAAAGATTTTTCATGCTCAAAACAGATCTCGCATCTCCAAGATCTAAACCTATGATTTAAAATAAAGTACTAAGATAGATGGATACTTTTTCAGCATTAACCTAATGGTGTATGATAAAGGGCATTTCTTTTTTGTTGCATGTTATGTAATCCACATTAAAAAGAAATTTATTTATGTGTATACACACACTTCAATCAGTTAATATACAAATGTCAATCAGTCAAAACTATGAAATGTAAAGAAATACTGTGATTGAAGTAATATGTGTCACTGTGCAATTTGTTTTCAGTATGTTTCTAATTTGTACCTAATTATATGGTACTCTTCATGTTAACGAAAAGCTTCCTTGTTTAACATCTTAAAAATTAAAAGATATAAAGGATAATGTTAGCCTCAATTTGCAATTGCACATTAATTACACACATTTGCTGCGTTTTATACACAAAAGAAATATTATATTATATTTGTGAACATTAAAATACTTTGTTGTTTACCGCAATATAAAGTTTACATAGTGTTACAGCCATAAAAATGTCTTATGAAAGAGATATATATATATATATATATATATATATAATAAGGTATATAGAAATAGATGAAAGTAATAGCTGTTCATGTTGTATAAATTATAGCAAAGCGCATATATTATATAACGAAATTATTTTAAGAAAGTCACTTTATCTCTGTGTTATAAAAACCACCAGAATAGAATTGCTTCAGTTTGATATTATAGATAATAAAATGTGTCATTTTCAAGTCAGTGTATTGAAAACTACTTGTTACAAATCTTACATTCTTTAATAGTATTGCATAGAAAAATCATAAAGTTATTTTTGTTTTGTTTTTTTTTGTTATTTATATTGTATAACTGCTTAATATATGCCGTAAAAATTTGATGTTTCTTCAAAGCATTTTCATGCTAGTGATGTAATGTTTTTACTTACAGCGAAACCACAGCACACTGATCTGCCATCAGTTAGGAGGCATTTCATAATATATTGTTCATCATACATTGGTTGATAAATACTTGTAGATTCATTACTACCGTAATATCATTCTTATTATGCTTACAAACATATATCCAAAGAGGAATGATGTCACAAGCATTAATTGTGTACAGTGTGATAATTTAAGTTAGACATCTCGATGTGTAATACATATTTGGTAATAACAATGCAATATTATGTACACTTTTGAATAGAAAAATACAAAAGTGGCATTTCTATTTTTCTTGTAGAAGCATTTCTTCGTAAAAGACAAAAAAGGAAACGTCGTCGTATTTGTATTATTAAATGTAACACCAAATTACTGCCAATATCTGCCAAAATACATATCACACATCATAAAAAGCAAGAAAAAAAGACTAGTCAAAAATATGTATGCGAATCCGTTTACCAGCCAGAGATTTTATCAATAGAATGATTTTGGTATACGTAATAAGGTGCTTGTTAAATATGTTATGTGCCATGTATGTTTGACACGTCTATTTTTTCATGTGATACGTTTATATATGAAATTCGGTAATCTTTCGTGCGTTGCATGTATTCAATTTGTACCATTGTAGGCTAATAGTATACAAGACGTAGCCATCATTCCTCTTAATTTTTGCCAGAGAGATTTACATAAAAAAGAAGAAACACAAAAATCATTTCTGCTAATCTTCCTCAGAGTGCAGAATCAACAAAAAAATGTGTAGTAATTAATTACAGATACTTATGTTCCGATAATTTGATATACTATCAAAAAAATAACGTATATTATATTTGCGTGAATACACCACAGACACACGTACATTAACATATATGCAATCTCGACGTCTGTTTTCTTCATGCCTCCTCATCGACGAAATACAAGTCTCTAATACTTATATACTATATACGATGTGTAGTAATCTCTTTTGTGTATCGAATTTGTAATGATTTTCTGTGTTTTACGAGCAAGAAACGAAAAGACAACGTACTCTTATTCGTAATCGACGATACTCCGTGAAATTTATATATACATATATAATATATATATATATATATATATGTATATATATATATAATACTTCGGATGTACACACAAAAGTTCTGTATATTATGTACCAATAATGTAACAAAATTAGCGTGTCATGACATGTAGCTTGATAAATTTGAAAACTGAGTAGAAGCTAGCTAGTTTTACTTGTCATAATAATTTAATTAGCTGTTTTGTAAATGTCAATGAACACACTATTGATCCTATTGCGCTTTATTGCACTATACGCTACTGAACAGTCGACACGAAAATATTTATATGCATGTTTGAAAATACGTTTATTCATATTTGGGACCAAAGCAAAAACTTTGAAATTGTTTCTATTGAATAATAAGTTAGTTTTCCGGGAAGAAAAAACACAGAATGAGAACAATTATGCGAGACATCAAATCAAAGTTAAAACATGACTTTTCTTGAGCTTTGTACATAGAATTTTTTTGTTTTACATTAAAAACATCTCGATAATTCGAAAAAGAAATGAATGAAAATAAGGTATTGAAACTATATAATAAAGCAGTTTTTCGCTTGCTTCCACTTGACTCTTAACTAGGCGCGTGACTTTTTTTTTTTTTTTTTGACAGAAATGTTCGCGTGGAGATCAATTTGACTTGCATCTTACTTATATTTATTTTGTAAATAATTCTAATTTTATATTATTACTTTTAAAATGAGATGTTTCAGTAAAATATGTAATAATGATTTAAAAAAATCATATTAATAAGTTAAAAGAGAGTTTATATTTGAAAACTATTTTTTTATCTAATATGAGATATTTGGTTTCAAATTGCAATGCTGCGTTAGTTAGGGAGTCAGTTTGACCTCCATGCATCCAGTTGAGGATTAGATATAAAAGAGAAACATATTTCTTTAACTGCTATTTAAATTTAACGCTAATTGGATGCCATTAAGTATAACATATGTAGTTAAATTCATAAAAACGTTTATATTTTTTTTTAATTCACGTATAAAAAAGAAAAAATCTAAACTTTTTATTGCGTTTGTCGATTTCACGAATTCAGGTACTGTAACTTGGATTGAATTGTGCGTAAGTTTCTGCAGTCTTGTGTGTGTATACTCACATTTTATGAAAAATGTTAACATTTTAAATATATGTGTATGTTTTATATATGTATATATATGCGTATATGTATGTATACATATATATATATAATTAAAGTATATAATTATGTCATAAAAAATTATATATACTTAAGAATAAAATATATTTACCATTTTAGAAAAAGAAAAAGGAATATATAATGTTAAAATAATTTAAATTTATCATTGGCACACATGCACACACATACACACACAAACGTACATAGTGACAAAATGCATAAGATCTCAGAAATGAATATTGAACGTTTGTAGGGAAAAGAACAATCATAGCTACGCAGAAACATAGAAGTTAATATTTACTTACGAGATATTGCAGTGTGCCTAATCATAGTAACGTATATAGTAATGTTTATTTTATAAGTTGATAGAGATTAGAAAGCATTTCGATATTATCCTATTCGATTGTTGTGTGCAATGTAGTTTCGAAACTAGCACCTGTCTATGTTATAGAGTTTGCCTCTTTTAACTATGTATAAAATCATTCGTTGTATCAAAGATATTTAATTAAAATTTTTAGACTCTATGTATTTTAATTACCAGGCAACGCAAAAGACTGATCAAGATTGTTGCAATCAGTATTAAATAACATTGGTATTTTACATATTTACATGTACACAGACACACATACACATACATATATATAACAATTTTGTACGAAATTCTATTTTGGCTGCTTACATTAGTTTTACACATAAATTATTAGTTAGTAACTTAGTTAGTGTGTCGATTAAATTAATAAACACATAATTTCATTATATTATTGAAAATATTACAATATAACAATAATTCATGGCATTTTAGGAATCTCAACATGTCCTTAGCACGTATTCATCTAGCTTTTATGTATACTAATAAATTTAATGAAACTGTGAAAGATGGTATTTTGTTTATCAAGATCCTTTCTATTCCTTTTATGATTCATGTTTTAAAGAGTATATTTAAGCGTTATATGTATACAAGCTTGCCTTATAAAATACTTAAAATGTGAGATTTTAGAGAAAATAACCAGGAAAGGTGATGTAATAATAATTGAACATCGACGTGTGCGTACTAAATTGTATTTAATTTATTATATATTGGTTAAAAGATTACCATTTATCAATATATAGGATTGCCCTTCTTACACTTGTTTTTCTAATGATACAATTTATATAGCTTTTTCGGCCAGGTTGAATCGCTCCCGGAGCGATTATAATTTTTTATACATGCGAATAAAAAAATGTTTATGGATTGAATCTGATTTGTCAGCGTATACCTGCTAATTTTTGATCGTCGAAACAAGTGAATAAATTTCGTTTTCCTTTTGTTCCTAGCTTTGTTTTTTGTACACGAAAGTTATATGCTGGTTTTAGACCGGATCTAATGTTTTCATTTTCGTACAACGTGGCTAAATATATATGTTTAACGTATAACACATTTAGAAATAACGAGATCTATTATACGTTTATAGCATGTATTTGCAAATGCATGTGAACATGAAGAGATACGTGTTTTATATCTTATACATAACATAATAAATCTATTTACAGTCTCGAGACAGGATTATAAGATATACTTTCTGTTTTAATTGTGTGAAACTACATACTCTGGCTTATATAAGATTTGGCGACAAAATTAAAAAATCCAGGATTGTTTAATTTCCTTCATACATAGGTAGGTAGGTATCGCGTGTTTACGCGAATCGGAGATATTTCGCACATGCTTTTCACGCAATATTTACATTTCTTGAATTTAGTGGAGAAAAAGATGCAAAGCGCATTTACTTTACATAATAAACTGTACAGTACAATAATTCATCAAGCAAGCTTCCGCTCTTCATTTTTGTATGTATGACTTATAATTACATTTACTCTCTCTCTCTCTCTCTCTCTCTCTCTCTCTCTCTCTCACTCGATACATCTTTAAGCAACTATCTAGTTTTAGAACAGATATGCGATTTTGAATCACCTTGTTTTTAGTTGCCATGTATAATTTAGAAAATTACTAAACATATTCAGTACGCACTTCATATATATTGAAAAGATACTAAAAAGTATTTCAGACTTATAAAATCTGCAAATTTTAAATATGCAAAAAATTGATATGTAAATATTCTCTTTAGTCTTTATAAATAGAGAATAAAATAATAAAAAAATCTATCAGAACATACAGATTGCCTCAATATTGGTTAACGTTATTTATAGTTATATTTTTATTTATCTGCATTTTAAATAAAGCACTACACAATTTATTGAAAAAAGAAAAAAATTTGTCAATCAGAAAGTTTATTCTGTATTAACCGAACTTATTGATGAAATCTATTGAAACTTTTTAGTTTGCACATGTAAACAAAATGTAAAAACGTCGGGTCGAAAACTTAAAAGTTTCTGTGAATGTATCAGCATTACACAGTGTGTACATGAAATAATAGATATTTATTTACAAGTACAATATTTTTGCGGATGAGCCCAGACAATGGGATTGTATCTGCTTCATGCAGAACATTACGATTATCATATTATGAACGCAAATCGTGTATGTGCAGCAGTTTTGATGTAGCTAAGTAACTACATGTTGATTGTTGTAGATTATAACTTTGAGCCAAGCAAGACATTAAGTATGAACATAATAATTTAAATTTACGACAAATAAAATTTCATTATAAAAATATTAATTATGACAAAATGGGCCTCTATGATCTTATCTTCTATCTATTAATTACTTACATAAGTAGATTACTAGTATTGTTCATGTTATCTCCTATTCTAGAAACATTAGCATTGTGATAGACAATACAAACCATTTAAATACTATCTCATTTATTTAAGTGGAAAACTCCTGTCTCGTTATGCCCTGGCACACTGATTTGAACAGACACATGCACGCACATTCATTCATCTTAGGCACATTACATACTCAACATAAAAGCACATCACAATAATGTTTGAGCTGATCTCAAACAGTTTTTGCTCACTTGCATGTTTTTTCTGATCAACATGATCATAGATAAAGATGTATACAGACTACATATATGAGACAAGTTTGTATGAGAGCAACAGCAATCATAAGTTGGCATGAGACTAATAGGAGTTTAATGAGTAGATGAAGAAATATGCTCATGTAGCATAGCGCTTGGTCCAAAGCCGTGCTATGCGGTCGTGCTCTTCTCTATTCTGTAGGTATTGTGTAGCTATACTACCTACCAGTGGATCAGCTGCAAAATATACAAATTACATAAATTGTGCATAATTTCGCATGTGTATATAATCTTACATCAAATTTAAATAAATTATTATAGATATGCTTACCTGGATTGCAGTCTGTTAGAAGAGAACATATTGACAGTAAAACCTTTGAAATTGTTAATGCAGGAGACCAATTATCTTTTAATATGTCCAAACAGATAACTCCTTGGCTATTTATATTGCAATGATAGATGCGTGTTCGGAATGTAACCTAGAAAAAATTAAGTTAAATTAATTTTTTCTTCATGTAATATGTTATATACATATGACATTATTTTCTCTTATAAACTGTTTTAATTTCTTAAATTGTCACATGCACGATATAAAATTAATACCTAAATTTAAAACTATTAATTTACCTTAGGAGGTTTAAAAGGATATTCTGGAGAGAAATGAATATCAAGAAAGAACACACCACCTTCATAAACTGAGCCTGGAGGACCCAATATAGTAGAAACCCATTCATATAAATTATCACCTTTCGGTCCTGCACTATAAAATAAAATGTACATATTTTATACATCATATGTATTATACTTTAGAATATGAGCTGTATTTTCATTATCTTTACTTGGTTATTTAATTTTTAAATATTATATGTATAAAAGAAAATTTACTTCACATATAATATTTTACCTGCAATTGGGAGGTGGATCAAGCGTGATTTCTGCTAATTCTTTTTGTATCCTAATAAAAATATTAAATAAGTTTAATAGCTACAAATTAGCATAGTATTTATTTTATTAGCACTATAGTATTTATTTTTTTAACACCTTTTAGCAGAAGTTCCTAAAGCTTTTGACATCTTTGGATTTGGCTTAGCTTCTTTACTTTCAGGTTTATTGTCTGCTAAAGAGGAGCCACGTCCTCTTCCAGTTCCACTAGATCCTGCTCCCGATGACATGACTCTGTCATAAAATAGACATGCATTCACTTTATTGTTTTTATATATGTAAAATTTCAAAACTTTACATATATGTAAATTTAATACATATATGTATGTATATATGTGTATGTGTGTGATTTTACCTCAACACAATATATTAATGTAAAACACAGAAAACTATTTCAACAACATATGTGACAATCAACATATATGATCTTTCTTTCCTTGTTTATACTCTTCAACAACATAAACAAAATGCATACTTGACTGCTGCGGAGGATAAATATTTCTTTACACAATATCCACATATTATAGTTTTAAATAATGCTGTAGAACAGTAAATTAGTAAAACTATATATTGAAAAGTTTTTGTATATTCTTTTTTTTAAGTAAAAATACTCATAATAATGTAATGATAATGTACACATTGTCTATATACAAAACAACTTGAGACAGAGAGAGAGAGAATGTGTGTGCATGCTTGTGGGTGCATGCATGAGTGAGTGAGAAAGAGAAAAACAGAGAAAAAGAAAATAAAAAAAATATGATAAAAAGATTTATTTAAGATATTGTCTTTTTTACAACTCAGAATTTATACCATGTACGAAATTTAATATTTCTTCGGATTACGCTAGTAAGCAAACTTTTGTTTTTCTCTTACTGCGCTAAATCTTTTCTGAAACTCTCGAATAGACAACACAAGAAGACACAAGGGCCTAATGCAAGTGTTGAGCTCACGACTTATATGCCTTGCAGGTTCTCTATAAGTTCTTTCTCCTTCCTACTCTATGAATGTCCGTATCCTTTGTGAACACAACTTTTTATTCCTTCTGATCCTTTTTTTCTAATTTTAATTCTTTAAGACGCGCTGAGAGAAATCGCATAAAGTCGTGCATACCCTGTGCCTCGATGTACCTCGTGCTCAATGTGTCCAGCCGTGTTTGCGTTGTCGCGCGGACAAGCTAGCTTCGCCGGGTCGACTATGGTGGAAGGCAGAGGGGAGGGACAAGGAGGGACCGGCCTGCTTCAGATGCGAGACACCGATGATTCCCTCGACGCGAAACGGCGGTGACAAATTTCACGAGATAACAGAGCAGAGTAACAGATCGAGTAAATTTCGAGCGGCGCTAATTGACAGCGGTTATTGTCTTTGAGTCACAAAAAATATATAGCCTATAGTATATACATACATATATATATACATATATTTTATGTATATATATATATATAAATAATATATGCTATCAAATCACACCGCTGATCAGTCAGCATCAGCATTCACGAGAAACGTTATCCATCGAGCGCAACTTCGCTTTCTGATCTACGATCCGGCGAATCGACAACACGAATAATAGCGAGCACCGACGTTCGCAGTCACGCGCGGTGACGATCAAATAGCGACAACGCTGAAAAACAATAAAGGACGAGCGCACAAAAAAAAATACAAATTTTGAATCGCCCTCGCAAAATGTCCTATCCCGAAAGGGCAGTGCTCTTCAGGTCCTCGTCCTTGTATCGCGACTATTCATCTCACTTTCATGTTCCGAAATCCCGATCACAGCGTCCTTCTTTCCTCGGCGAGCGCCGAAACGTGCGCATTTCTGCACAAGCGGATGTTGACTCTGCCGCCACCACCGCCACTGCTCGTCGCTGCGGTACCCCAGGCAAACCACGTTTTCGGGGACGCTGTAATCGGCCCGCTAAAACCATCGGCGTCCATAGAACTTATAGATATGGAGTGGGAATAGCCTATTCCTATTCGAGCAATGAGTAGGAAGTGTTAGCAAGATCTGAGGCTGCTTTTACATAGGCCCGTTCTACAATACAGTCGTAAGCTTTATGTCGTAAGAAATTGACTAATCACAATTGATTATTCTTCTGTAATTTGTCTATGATTGGTTAATTTTTTACGACTTACAGCTTACTACTGTATTGTAGAACAGGCCGTAGAGCTTAAGGGTTGGTTTATAATAGCCGTAACCGTTAACTTAGGCCAATGCCGTAAAAGTTGGAAGATAGGAACTACGTACTCCTGTTCATAAGTGAATTATGAACAGTAGTACGTATTTCCTATCTTTTAACTTTTACGGCATTGGCCTAAGCCTGGATCCTCATGCAGACACCGGCGCTTTGACACCGAGCGTGATTGGTGAAAAGCGAGTGGTGAGGGTTGCCATTTACCTTCACCA
>QVNV01023807.1:0-67498 GCA_014825455.1 Pseudomyrmex pallidus | reverse complement strand
TCGATAGAGAGTCGTTAAACGCAGATATACAGCCTGAGAAATACAGTATATGTTTCTTCGGAAATATTATATAATTTTGTTCCTACAGTACGGTCAGGCCTACGCCCGTGCGACAATCTCGGTCGACACGTGGGCGGAATAAAAGTTATATATAGCGCATTGTCTCCGTCCATTTTCTTCGCCGCGCGATCCGTCTCGGTGAGATATTCGGGAAACAACGAAGTATCTCGCGTTTAGTCAACAATAAAGTTCTAGATATCATACGTATCGCTTTCCCGTTTTTGACACACTTCGCCGAACTGTTCGGAGATCCGGCGATGCGCTCGAGCGCTGTGTAGTAGTTCGGAGAACCCAAGCTGAGAACACAGCCCGCCACGAAGGCGATACCTTCTCAAGCACATGGGGATGCCCATAGCGTCGTTTATAAGCTCGTCATTCAAATCCTGCCTCGCGTATATGATAATTCGCCATGAACCGGCCACCAAAGATCTCGAGACTCTGTCATGGGCAAGCAGTAGGTAACAGCAGCCAAGGCTTAGTCCCGATAAGCCCCGGGGCTCTTCTGCCCTGGACCACCCTTGAGCGAACGCGCGCAGATTCGAAAAAGCGTCCGAAGTGTTATTGAGACTCGGTATCTTAACCATCGTGCAGCTGAAATACGATCGAGCCGCGATGCGCAGATATCGCACCGCATCGCGTACTTTCAGAGAGAAACGTAAAATGCAGTGTATCCACTACTGATATGTTTCTCACGTTATTTTTCAGCCGTCGTGAGTTTTACCGCAGCATTCTTAACGAAGACAATAACAAAATTAAATAACCTTAAATAAAACTAGCTTAAGTGATCTTTAATAAAATTGTCAAATTAATTAAATTAATTGCAACATGTGTATGTATCAAAATAAACAACGTGATATGTTATACACATGCTTTATGTACACGTTAACATGTCAAGTATTTTTTCTGCTATTACTTAAAAAAAAAACTCAGAGTCATTTCCGTACGGGATTGAAGATCTCGGAAACCGCGCGCGTGTCGTATCGCAAAGAAATATGCCGTCGAAAAATTCGTCGTGACTTTAACGACGTCGGACCTGCCGCGTCGTTATCAACTTCCTCGGTCCTTCGCTGCAATCTCTCCTTCCCTCTCACAAACGAGGGAATCTGGCGACATACAAATTTATCTCGTTATTCCAGCGTTTGCAACACGCAGCAAGTATGAGATACCTACTCGTGCGCAGCGCACGTGGGGTCCGCGGGTGCTCCGCGTGTACGCACGCGTCAATACACGCGGCTAAACAAATCCGCCGGCTCGGGTACGTAATAAACGTCGGCGCGGCGACGCCGTATAGACACGGACGGACGACAGTTAGATGCCTACTTTCCCCAAGGAGGAAGGTCGCCGATCCGAGGAAAGAAATGTGGCGCTTAAATAAGAGGTCGTCGAGGAGCGGGTCTGTACGAGGGGGTCCGAAAGAGGTACTGAAGATTATCGCGCGCACGAGACCTCGCGAGGTGCGCGTATAAGTAAGATCTCGGGATTTTATGTCGTTACCTCACACGAAGCTGCCGGTCCGAACCGGCCGTTAAGAGCGAGCCTCTCTTATTCCTCTGCTCTCTCTCTTTCTTTCTCTCTCCCTCTCTCTGTCTCTCTTTTTCCCGGCCAGTTCTTATTCTTATTATAGTCCTCATCTCCGCGCCCGCTTCGGATCGTCCATCTTCCTCTCTCTTTCTCACTCAGTCGATTTACCTGGTTGCGTCGATTCCCCGTGGGTAGTTCGAGTGTTCGACATGTAAACAGGTGTACGTCGAGACTTGTGCTTCCTCGCGATGATTCATGCGTATCCGCATACGCCGCCTAATCGCGTAGACGTCAGGCGGTGTGTAGCACCTATACACGCGGAATTATGCGAGGTAAAATCTGAAGAATCTGAATATACACACACGATAAAAGCTTTGACTAATTGATACGTATTCACACCGGTATGTGGCTCTAAAAGTAGAAACGCTAGACTGTCGCGATTGCCAATACAGTGCATGAGTGCGTTTAATTAAATTCTCAGAACGCTGCAAATTTATAGGAATTATGCACAGTGGACATTCGTTTTGTTTACGCATGCAAAATAAATTAGGATTTTAATGACTTTTTTTTAGCGTACGGATGTACGCTAAAAAATTCTACACACACATGCAATTCGGAAATGTCTAAGTTATTCATAACAAACTAACAGTATCGACTTGATTATCGAGAAAAGTAGGCTCAGACGCTCAGCCACACCCGCGCTATAAACGTTTCTTATTAAAAAAAAATAATGGGCGTAGCAAGTCCCGAGGCGTAGAAGAGCAAGTAGGCCGACGCGTTAGAGATGAAATTAACGTTAGAGCTAAACAGACGCGGTAATAAACGTGTTAGAATTACGGCAGAATTGTGTCCCGTTTTTCAAGACATGGCTTAGGTTTTAACAACGACCGCTCTCGAGGCACTAATACGGTAGAAGCATCGCCGCGCCGATTGGAATTTATGAGCCGAAGATCTCACGATGCTTCTTGCGCGCGCGGTACAGTTATAAGGGAATGTGTAACGTGTACACATGGCACACAGCAAACTTGAAATAACCCGATCGTAATAAATGCCATTACCAGACAAAGATAGCCCCGTTGAAAACAAGTGGAAATCAATTGCTAACACACTCGTGCGCGAGAAAATTAAATTGCCGTGTCCGGCGCAATCGCGAAGATTTAAACGCAAACGGTCTCAAAGACTCCGCATAAAATGAGAGATTAGGAAAACTAGTCGATTCTCGTGTGTTGGCGTGTTTCTTATATGCTGTAAGAGACGCATATACGTCTCGAATACAATAGCCGCTGCGGTATTCACGACGTCGCTTATCCGTCCGGCAAAATAATGGCGATACGCGTGGGTGCCTTGTGGGGAGGGTGGTGTGATACCCCAGCAACACGTACCTAACCACTACCACCATCACCACCTAGTCCTACGACAGCAACCCCGTAGATGGAAATACCTGCTAGCGCCTCGTCCTCGGCATTACTGCGGCTTAAATCAGCCCCGAGGAATCTCGCGAGACATGGGTGTTCAATTACCTGGTCATAAACCTTTACTAGCCCACAAGGTGGACGGCGACGAGTTCGTTCGCGCGAGACGCGACCCGCCTCGCCGAGACGCCATGACGATCGAATGGGTGTCTTTACTTTACGATCTCGTAGAGTCCCCACTACTTGTGCAACATCGCGTCACTAAACACCGTGAAGCAAGAGAATGTCGGTGTATTTTATCGTATATACTATATACGTTTTAACATTTCCGGTAAAACACACAAAGAATCCCGACTGCAACACACTTTCTCTGTTGTACGAATGTTCGCGATTGATAATCTCGGCACGTTGCGTGCCATTGATCATCTCGTTCCGTGTCCTTGTAATAATTACGTTCGGTATCTCAACGATTTTAATTACGACTTCTGACTCTCCGCGCCATATAGCTTCGAACGAAAAGAGTTTTCGCGCCGGAGCATTATGCATTCGCGCGCCGTCGACGGGTAAGCCGGTGGGGGATTTGTCACCTTTTTATCGACGCCGCCGCTGCGCCAAGCACGTAAAGCATAATAAAGTACCTGGCTACCGTCCTCAGGCTATCGCCATTATTCTTCGCGACGGATAAGCGAGAATACCGCGGTATTGTGTCGAAGGTGCATTACGACGTAACGCAAAAGCGGCGGGATGCACGCGCCCGTCCGCGATGCTCGCGGCCGATACGCGCGAGCACTTTTGTAAAGACGTCAGAAAAAGATGCCGCGTCGTACCATTTAATTTTCGACGATTAATCAGTCTAACGATATCGATTATATCGCGGGCAATAAAATGCGGCGTAATAAGGAGCCACGGCGCGGAGAGATGTACCTGCGTAGCGCGTATCCCGCGTATAACACAAGAACTCCGATGTTAATCATGAAGAAGAGGAATAGGAAGAGTGAAGGGGGGAGGGAGAGGAGGGGATAAGAGAGGAAGGGTTATATCTGCAACTGTAAATCAATAAACGATACTTGGCGGGACGGTACCACCCTATGCCACCGGCATCGGTGAAAAATATATCGCGGGACGCGCCGCGCGGAATCGTTCGACAGCCACGAGTAATATACCCGGCGAGCGAGAGGACTTTTTCCGACGCGTGCAAGGCGACCGGGCCGGTCGTTACTTAGTAGCTTATTTATTTTTGCATAGATAATCCGCGCGAGATACGGAACGAGATGTGGGTGGAGCGCATATGCTTGAGTCACGTGTGATTAAGCGATGTTATCCGCGGCTCTCGGTGCCGTCGCACCTGTATACTCGGAACGCCTACGTCGAGAGTGGAGACTCTCCGTCTTGCCTGCGGTCCACCTTTCTTCATCCCTGGAGCTCGCGAAGATCGACGGCTCCGGTCGATTGTCCTTTCTTGCAAGAAGAAAAAGAAGAAGAAGAAGAAGATACATTCGGATTGAAGGAATATTCGCTGAATCTCAATGAGCTCCGATATGTTTGAAAATTATAAATAAAAAAATATATGCTTGCGATATAGTTACACTTTGTTCCGACGTTATTGAAAATATGACTCAGTGACAGATCTTGCGTCACAATTTATTGCAACTCAATGAGCAACATTGCTCCAACAACATTCTGTGAACACGAATTAAGCGATACAAGCATCCACGTAACGTTGGACATTATTCAATGCACTCCTTTGTGAGTTTCACGGAAAGCCGCCGCGAGGCAACCGCCGCATACAACGCGTTTGCATACAACGATGCACAATCAGGTTACGGACATTGTTGCAATCTGAGAGAGTACTTGTGCCTTTTTCAACGCCATAATACCGGCATATTTTATCGTTCGCCACGCGCGGGAATAAGCGGTTCGATGGCCGATTGAATATCGGAAAACGATAATAACAGCTCGTTTCCACGGCGGTTATTGCTCTAAAAGTATCGGATAATTATCGCCGCGGCGAGAGTTACACGCACACCTGCCGACGTCTATATGTGCGTTCGTGGGCGTGCGCCTTTTCGTAAAGAAAATAACGTATATACGCGAACGTACGCGCCGCGCCGATAGTTCTGTCTCGTTTACCGCCGTATTTATAATTGCGCTTTCTGTCGCGGCGGACCGATAGCGGTTCCATACAGAGAAACCAAGCGGAAGACGAAGGAGGGACGTCGTGAGTCAGCGCGGGTGCGCTTTGGTAACGTGTACCTTCTCGCAACCATTATCCTGTTTACCAGCTCGCAAGGGAAAGAGAAGACATCAGACGCCGAGACTATCCAGACGACGCGGGGTTTGGCGTTTTATTGCACGGCGAGCGATTTCAATTTCCGCTTATTATATATAGCGCGCAATAAAAGTCAAAATTCTTGGACGCGCAATCGCGATGAGGTTTAATTTTTCTGTTTTTTTTTTTGTCAAAGAGATGGCAAGACATGATCCTGATTCATGTTTGATATATAAATATATGAAAAAGTATGACCAATTATTTTATTTCTAATATATATATTGATTGATATTCTTAGTTGCATTTTTTGATTCTTTTAAATATATATATTTAAACTTTGTTTCTCTCTTATATGTGTATTTTATCTCTCCGTATATCGTCGATTCTCAGCACGACTGCACACGTGTAACCGAGCAGCGAAGTATCAATGTCGCCGTACTTCGCGCGGCGGGTCGACGTTCGCGATATCGTCGGCTTAAATTAAGAGGGGGCCACACTCGATTAGTCGCAGCGGTCGTTGCGCGCGTTCGTTCTCGTTAGTTATCGACGTATACACCGGTATCGGTCCCCGAATCCTGCTATTGAAGCGACGCGAAAGAGAGAGAGAGAGAGAGTCATGACGTATATCTTGTGATTCAGTAGCAGTCCTACCTGGGACTTACCGAACCGAGTAATGCAGTACTCGTGTACCAACGTCGAGGCTCCCTCGCGCGCGATCGCTGCTCAATAAGAAAACCGCTATCTCTCCTCTGGTGTGCCGACGATATCAGGACCGGCCGGTGCCAAGATCGGCCTCCGACGTCAGTAGCGAGTGTCGGCGGTACTTTTGACCGGATTTGCCCGACCGGGGGGTATCGGAGAGACCGCATAGTCGGGATTTACGGCGATTACTTAACTCTCTATTTCTAGCCGAGTGAAAACGGTGATAGCGGCGCGTACCAGTATTCTCGATTCTACTTAGTGCGACGCTGTAAAGTTTAATCCACAACCTCGTCGCTTTACGGAATAACTTTCCGTTATCGTACATTACAAAATTTTAAAGGTTACACTAATCTTCTATGACATAAATTCGCAAAAGACCAAGCCACAATGGATGGTGGTTTCACGGCAACTCACACGATTTGGATGTATGAATTTATAGCCGTTCTCACACGTGAGCCCAGCGACCAGTGCGTACTTTCGCGGTCTCCGACTCGAATCTACGCAGCGAACAATTAGATTTTTCTCGGCTTCGGAATAGTTTCATATTGGCTGAGCTAGTTGGACCGTAAGCTAATTGCGAATTTATGGAAGTCGTTTATTACGTTTGTTTCTTCACGCGGATTTCTTTTCAAAAAAGCTTGAAAGTTATTGTGTTTAGAAAACTACACATCAATTAGTTGTGCGAAAATTAAAACTAGATAATAACGTAGCCATTATTCTGTCACGACAAAATTGTGCATTGAATCTGTTCTGTGCCAGATATTAAATTATAATTCACACATATGTAAGCGATTTCAAAATTATCCGCACAAGATACATATTAGTTTTTACACAAGTGTTAAAATCATCGGCTAAATAAACATTAATTTCGATTTACAATATCAATGTGTGTGCCTGCATATATTTGCGCAAAACTAGACTAGACTCGCGCAAACAAAGGCTCCGTAAATAATATGCATCGATATCTCTCGTTTACGTGTCTCGAGCCGCGCCTGATGAAATTAACATACTTATCACTTTATCAGCGACGTAAAAAGAAACGAAAGCTCAGTCACACGACGGATATCTCATATCGGAAATCTCGTGCGCTTTATTTCCAAGATAATAAGACCGCCTCATTTATTCCGCCCTAATTCTCCGACCGCGCCCGAACCGAACAAAAGTGCTTATCAATTTATCAGCGGCGCGCGACGCGAGTAAATATTCCCTCCGTTAAATAACAACATTGGCGACCGAGATCGGAATAAAAGAGTGTGTTCTTATTTATTCGTTTTTGAGGTGACACGCACCCGCGCCTGCGTGCGATAAAATAAAATAAGGTATAATTACGGGGGGCTTTGGCTTTATTGCCGCGTCACATGGATATAGGATATTTGCAATTTTGCACGGCCGATTTCCAATCGGTACGCCTCGTTCGCGCGAGGTTTATAATACACCGGTGCCATTTTATTTGGAGCAATGCGTGAGCCGGTATCACGCTGTGCAGCCGAGAAAATGTTTCTGCAGCATTAAGAAATATCGCCCCGCTCGCTCGCGCGCACGCGTATTTTCTTATGAGACACACTGTGATTTTTTTCGCGCGTGGCCGCACGAATAACTGTCATCTTAATGTGTCGGGACGCGATTAAAGGTTGCGCATGTGCGTGCCGTGATTTTGAAATTATGTTAGTGTCCCGATATCTCGAGAAAAATAAAAGTATTCGCGCTGTTCTATAACTGCCGCGCTCGCGTTCATATACATGTCCGAGAGTACGATTTACTCTCTATGATAATACAGCTATTTTTGTGAAAGGTTAAAGAAATATATCTTCGAATTTTTTTTCCATATTTACACTTGTTGCATTTACATTAAGAATTCTGCAAACCTGTCAGGTCTCGGATACGAGCAAACGAAAGAGAAATGAAAGATTTTGCAATTACGAAAAATTTCATTTCCGTCACACCTACGCACACGTAAGAACGAAAGTGCATGAAACACACGTGCGCGCACATACGCGATATTCCAGTTAAAGTGCATCGTTCGTTCCGGTTGTATCGTCTTGAGTCTCCGATCGCACCTGTACCAGATCGGCATCCAAATCGGCATCAACACGGTTGGTGCTCGTTGGAACGCGTTATAAAGAGCGAAGAAATAAATGGCGCGCGGGACGCGCACTCGGTGTAGAGGAAAATATCGCGAGAGCTTCTCGCATTCGCCGCTTAAGCGAATTCCACGATCAGTGCGCGGGTGTCGAAAACACGCTTGTGAGATCGAACGAGAGCATATACATGTTTAGCGCGCGCGTGCGTGCGACGCGTTGGTTCGCGCGTGTTAAATGCGGATTGTGCGCGCATTGAAGTCTCCCGCATAGGGGGCGGACTCTCTTTGTGCTCCATATAAAACGAGATGTCGGACGGATCTAAAAGGGAACCGCCGGAAGTCGCAAACACGATATAGCGTAAATGATACCGAACGAATGTGACAACGATATACGACATTCACAGCGATGTATTATTTCATGTCGCGCTCGAAACGAGATAGCAATATGCACAGAGTTACGTATTACTACGTGTATCACTTTATGAACAAAATTTAATCACTTAATCGCATTTTTAATGTATCAAATTTATAAAAAAAATATTGCATAGATAATTTGAAATAGCTGCAGCAGCTTTAAATCACGCATTTGAAAAAGTTTTAACACGTACAGATACGATGTCACGGTCACGGCGTTCATCACCTCGTTACGCAGCCGTCTCGCGTTAGCCTGCTTCGCCTCCGGTTTTATCCCCCGACACGCATTCAAGCGATCAATTGACGTGCGACGTAACTCCGCATCGAGGATGCCGGTGGCTGGTACATAGAACTACACTTAGTGAATATATATCCGGTAGATGCGGGAGAGAGAAAGAGAGAAAGAGAGATAGAGAGAGAGAGGTAGCTCAAGAGCGATGCCCACTTCGTCGCCCTCGTCCTCCTCTTCCTCGAGGTTAAGGCTTCCACCGACGTACAGAGGCAGCGTGCGGTAGCCACCTATGACCTCTTGCCACGCAGGGACGCACCGGTCTTAGGCGAGTTTGTGTATAAACTCGGCAAATTTATCTTCTCGGCATTGTTTTCTGCGTGCACAGAGAAAGAGAGAATGCACTTGGTTGTTCCATAATAGGGATTTTCTGATGAAAAAAACTCTTGAGAATCGTTTTTCAAAAGACCTTTGAGAATTTTTTTAACAATTAACTTCACTTAAATGTGTGATATACTGTCTTTTCTCGAATAATTTGGATATCACGATGGGAAATTCGATAATAGAAAATACAAATGGAAAAAAACAAAGTAAATACGTTTGCAAAATTTCCACTTCTATCGAGAAATTGGTGTCCGCCGGCGATCCTAGAAATTATGCGACAGGGTCACGTATGCGCTTTCACGTGGGCGCCTCGAGTTTCCGGAGAAGTTACGATACACGTTTGATCTACGAACAACAATTAAGCACGCCATTATAAATACCGCGCTCACGCGCTCTCGCTAACGTAACTCCTTCGCCGGAGGCGAATGTAATGGCGCCTGAGAGATGCGTGCCTGGCCTTTAATGTGCGTAGGTGAACCTACGCACCCTATGAGAACCTCATCTTTGCCGGTGCATCGTGTAGTGCGCTCGCTCTCTTCCCTAGTCTCTCGTCTAAGAGGCGAATGAAAATTGGCTGGCGAAGACAGGAGACAAGTCGATGACTTTCTAATAAATCGATGATTGTTCGAATCCACGTGTGTTTCATATATCAGCGAGAAACACTCGGTAATAAACGGTCTCAAGTTTCCCAGACGGAGTCTTCCTGCTCCGAAAACTTATGCATTGACAAAATGATTGGACAGTCTATTGGATATCTTGCGTCCTCACAATAATTTACAGTTAATAACGCGAGGCTTAATTTGACGTTTAACTATTAGATGATACGCCTATAAGCTACAAAGTAGTATTAACGTCCGATATTTATGCTTATTCCGTGTCGTGGAATTTGTCATTCTTACGAGATACCACGCGGGCTACTCTTCCGAAATTTTCTAGATGTATAATCTGATGACACTTGTCGCTTTCTCAACCACGTTTCGTGTTCAAATTTATCTGCCATCGGAGTCATATCCGTGTATAATGTTTTTGTAATCTATTCTACAAGCTACGCGCGAGTGGTCGAGAATTTCTCGAAACTCGCCGAGATGATTCCTCCGAAATAATCGCGTCTCGGGGAATATTCAAATCACCTCTTCTGAGTATCAAGTATCGGCGCTGGCCATAACCGCGAGCGGAATAATTTTCGAGCGGCGCGCCGCGTTCGCGATAATAAATGCGCGCGCGTCACGAGTCCCGTGCGTGAGGCTCGATCTCGGACTCTAGTACTTTATAGTGTTCCTCTTTCTCTTCTCGCTTGGCATCGTACGATAATGCACGCTTTTCCCCAGCGGTGTCACCGTCGCGAGAAGAGCGGGCATAGCATTAACTGGCCGTTGCCCGCGCACGTTGCAAACGAAGACGATCTCGCCTCGTAACTGGCGCCTTCTCGTCCTCCGCGGTCCGTCAAGGTAAACGGTAGTGGCTATACGGTAGCCGTCAGCGTGTCAACCGGTGACTAATGGATCCGTGCTGACGAGACGACGTTGGACCCGGCGTAAGTAGCGTAGTCGCGCAGCAGCGCTGGCGATCGGTATACACAGCGTCGTCTTATTATATAAATAGATATTTAAAAGCGCCGTGCTTATGCTGCTCTCATTCGTAGAGATTTATCTTATCAGTCAAGAAGAAATATATAAATTACGTCCTGCCTGGTTTGGCTCGCGTTAATTTATTTTGATTATCAAAAAGCTCATCGTAGAGAGATCGACATCTAAGAATTGATGGCGAGATCCGCATCTTTCTACGTCTCTAAGCTTGATACGTAGAATCTGATTTCAATATTTATAATTCCTAATACTCATTAAAAATAAATACCGCACACCGAATCTGATAAAATAACTCTGGAAATTGGTCGTCGTAAATGTTAATCGGTACTCAATGCTGCGCAACGTCTGTCACCGAATTTTTTTGTTTCGACATGCGCCTTCCGGCGTAAGAATGATTCCGTGAAACGCGATACGAGATGTAATGCCGTCGGTAAGAGACATTTAGTGTTTCTGATAATAACGCCGCACGTTAACGTTCAGATATCTAATCACTACGGTCCCTTGCTTTTGCCCTGAGGGGCGATAGTGCACATCGTTTCGACATTGTGTTCCCGGAAAATGTTTCTCGCCGGGCAAATGGTTCCGCGAATCAACAAGATTATCTTTCACTTATGTGAACCAACGCGGCACAATGTATTTGCCAATCTGCGATATAAACGTCCGGTGGATTTATTCGCGACACGCGAATTTCAACGAAATGATGCCCGGGGTGCAGTGACCTCATCCGACAAGAGAGTGTCGAGATTGTCGTTAAGATATACATATACAACAATGCCTAAATCTTTATGTGGAAAAGCTTACGGAATGCGCTTGTCGTAGCGAGCAATCGATATTTGGTGTTATCGTTAACGGTGATGTAAATTGTCGGAATGGATGTTCAGGTAAGTGGTAGCCACTCTCGAAGAACGACATTCCACG
Source organism: Pseudomyrmex pallidus (assembly GCA_014825455.1). Classification (NCBI taxonomy): domain Eukaryota; kingdom Metazoa; phylum Arthropoda; class Insecta; order Hymenoptera; family Formicidae; genus Pseudomyrmex; species Pseudomyrmex pallidus. The sequence continues at coordinate 55,923 of QVNV01023807.1, read as the reverse complement.
CTTTCTACAAATTTGTTCCGAGCGCAATTTATTTCGCAACTTACTCTCGAGTTTGCTTCTCGCTGTGTCTTTTGCTTTTGTTTTTATTTTTTTCTTTTTTTTTTTATTTTAATTTAATGTAATCGGCACAAGATTATACCCTTGGTAGGATTTATTCCAATTGACTCGTTAATATTCTAATAAATATTAATTTCGTACGTACAAGAAAACATGATAAGGAAGAAGATACGAAAAGAGTCGGAAGATCTTTTGAAAAGAAGCGAGTAGGCGATTTACGTTCACGTTGCAATCATCAATGATTTACTTTGTTCCGCGTGTTCGGGTATCCATCCTTTTTTGCTAATTTCCTTTTCTAACAATTCATCTTCACTTTCTTCTGTTGAAATCAACCTACGAGTTCAATGACGCTCGATTTATCATCAACCTCGCCTTTTTCCCTCCCATCTTCCGACTTCGTGTACTGCGTCAATTTTCCTCTCACTTCCATGTTTTTCCTCGTCTGCTTCTCTTCCTTGCTTCTCTTCCTTGGAGCGCGGTCAACAGGTGACAGGTTCTCATCTAATACAATTACGGAGAATCGCGGTTATTTACGAGATAGCAAGCGCGTCATTGACGCGCCGTGGAGGATGATTCGAGCGGCCCCGGGCGACCAGGCGGCCCTGAACGCTCGGCGCATGATTGAGAGCGCATAATGCGAGGTGTTGAGGCAGGTCGGGAATCGGCACTAATGATCGGGCGTGGGTGCGAATTAAGAAGCGACGGAGGACGATGCGCCGACGACCTCGCTGTTCCGGGGGGGGGGACGAATATAATATTGAACGTGCGGACTCACCTTCTGCGATCAGCTATTATTGTTCGCCTTATCAGGCTCTTTTGCATTATCATAATCTTCTCGATATCGCAAACCGAACATGATACAGCACACTGTTTCTTAGCATATATTTTACCATCGACGCTTGTAGAAAAAATATTAAATCATGAATAAAAGTTCCGTTGAAACTCACCGACAACTTTCTTGTGATTATTTTTCTTTCACACTTTAAACTCAAAGAACGGCAATTTACAAAATTGATTTTATTTACTTCATACTTGACCTTCTTCAGCAATGGCAGTTGTCGCACAAAATGCCACCCATCGCGAAAAATATATTTAATTAGACGCAGGCATTCCACGTTTGAAGCGAACATGATGTCTTGTATAGCTCGATCAATGTGGCGATTATGCGTACGTACTCTCTCGCGTCTTCGATCGCTCACAAAGTACACAGTGCGCCATCAGAGTCATCGTCGTTTGCCGCGTGTTCAATGCATTTATTCCGAAGGGATACCGCGTGCCGATGGATTATGTAAATCCACGTATTCAACGTGTCGCTGCTTCGGTCTCTCCCAGGCCGAATCATTTTATTTTAATCGAGGCGCGCATTAAAAGTGTTACTCGGGATAAGATACGGTATAAGTAGATAAACATTTTGGACTAAAGATAGATTTCATCATTACCGAGGAATCTACCACGCGCATATAGATTCGTTGATAATTACCGCCGTCTCGATGTAACATTGGAATACAAATTACAATGTAAATCACAATGTGAATTCCATTCCGTTTTATTTTACTCTGAGAAAATTACGCCCAAGATTAGTTCAAAATATTATTTCACACGCGCAGCCAGGTATCATTTCAATAATTTACCGATTATCCGCTCAATTATCGAGTAACGTTCTCTTTCGTTAGCGACAAAGGACCCTCGTTTAACCGTCCTATCGTTATCGTTCCAGTGCACGCAGCGCATCTCGAAAAACGCGCCTTCGCCGCGCGACATTAACGCTCCGCTCATTTACATTCAAGCGCTGTTAATTGGTATCGGATCTCAATTACCAGCAGATTACGCTGCTTTTTTTCACCTGTTACCGCGAGCGAGAATGCTCACAGCTCGCGCGCGATAACACGCTTATGACTACCGTGCGCGAGCACGCACATCGCCGGCCGCTTTCTACTTCTCGCGTCTCTTATTTTCGAACCGCCTGTCCGTTTCTTCGCTTCCTCTTTTCCAAGTTCAATTTATCAGATTCTGAAATACGCGCGCGAGAGCTATGATTTTGCTACGGTAATAGCCAACTCTATCTCTTCTAAATGATTGCTGATTATTGATCACTCGGCGGCGAAATCATCGCTTTCGGTGTAATTCACGTGGCGTTAACAGAATTAACATAACAATTTCACTGACCAGCCACGTACGTGTGAACAGAAAACGTTTCATTTCAAGTTTCCATTCTCGCAAAAAAATCTTTCAGTTTTCGCTTTCCAATGTGCTCGACGTCGTTTAACCAAACGACGAACTTTATCTAAACAAGTACATAATAAAAAATCCACCTGTGTCCCCGCGCGCTAGACAATCTTGGGAGTGAATCGGATTCCGGGACGAGTTCGAAGGAGTCGAAGGGCGCGGGAGAGACAGGCGTCCATGGAAAGAAGACTTCGAGGAAGTACACTTCGACCTTCCCGTGATGCCGGTCGTTATCGCGCAACGGGCATCGCGTGCCGTAACCCTACCGTAGACGAGAGTTCCTCCTCTTATCGCTCATCTACCACCACCTGCGAGGGATCGAGAGCGCGGTAATCGTCTCACGGTAGTTCCCCGGAGCGGCGGCGCGTCCCGTCCTCCCGCTTCCAACGTCATCCTCTTCCAGACGGAGGAAACAGCGCGATGCCGCCGCGGACCGGTACCGCCTTTGGCGCAAGCGCGCATAATGAGAGTGATATAATAACGACGCACACACCAAGCGCCGGGCACGGCGACACAACTCATCCCGACAAAAGGATACCGCTCTCTCTCTCTCGTGCCGCTCGTGGAGAATAGAAGGTCGAGGAACGGGCTGGCAGCGGCACGACCGCGAAGAGAAGCGTCTTCGTTTCTTCGGGAACGAAGCGGGGTGAGACGAAAAGTCCGGTATGTCCGTCGCGCAGGAAGGAACGATGTAACCAGTCGGGTTAATTAAGAGAATCCAACCTTGACGGACGTAGCCATTGTGTGTATGCGTCACACCCCCGTCTCATCCCCCTTGCACCTCCACTTTCTCCTTTCCTTCTCTCTTTGGCGCGTGATGCGTACCTAAACGCGTCCACATATGTACACGTCCGCGGGACATCGTCGTGCTTCGTCCTTGTCGCGCGCCATTTACGGAGTTGAAGCGCGACCAAGGATAAGCAATCTTTTGCTTTTCCGCGCGATAAACGATGCATATGTTTTACTACACCGTGTGATTAAAAAAATATTTTTTATTTCTAGCAAAGTGTGCATTCACTTATCACTAAATTTCTTCAAGAAAATGAAGACGTCATCATTAGCACATAATCTAAACGACTTCCCGAGTCGCGCATAAATAAAGACGCGGAATTGATAAAACAAAGGAAAAGACTCATTTGTTCGTATAAATTTTTTGTTTTGTTTTGAAAACGATTTTCGTATCTCGAGACATAACGTCGTCGTAAAACGCGCCGCGTTTTCCCGAGCCGTTTACGGGGCGCCATTATCTTCTCGCCGTCGCAAAGACGGAATAAACCACGCGCGGCTGATAGCGCATTACACGTCCCGCGTGCAAAAGGTGGTCCGCGCGGCGCGTACGGCGCGGAGATATAAAACCGAGGGGGCGTCCCCGGTGACAATTAACAGACCCGCACGGCCACAAATCACCGAGCGGCGAGCTCTAATCACAGCCGCGAGAGACTGCTCTCGTCCTCTCTCGCGCGGTTTCCCCGCCGACGCAAACAGTCTCTTTCTCTCAGACGCTGGCCATGGCCAGCGGGGCATTACAGTATCAGATCTCTCGAAGCCACAGCTGAAAGCGCCGCCGCGCGCTAACGTGCGATACGCGTAAAAATGATCGAGACCGCCAACTGCTCCTTTCGACCCACTTTCGCGACGCCGATCAAGTTTTCTATTGGCGAGCGCGTATTATTACGACAATCGCGGGTGTAAATTCCAATTTTCAGATTGCCTCGTAAATCGCTGGTGTCGTACGAGGAAGTGCGCGCCGAGGACAAATGCGCGACGGACGAGGCGAAACGCTGTCTCGGTCGAAGCGAATAATTGAGACAACACACGGCGCAACATTCTCACGCCTTGTGTAACTTAACGATCGTCTGTGTCACACTCCCGATTTTATTAGACAACAAAATCTATTAGAGTTGCAAACTAATACGCAATTTCAATTCTTTACAATGTAAATAATTCCAGAGAAAATTACGGATGCGTATAGAAATTCCAATAAAAGTAATTCGAAAAGTGGTTTTGTACCCAGGTGTGTGGGAATTAACTATCCTTGTAGATCGAGGCGGATTCAATTAGATAAATAGTTATCGTGTATCATCCCAACAAGTTCGGTCGACAGCGAAAACGCAGGAAATACAAAACGCCACGGAAAAACGAGCTTTCTTGATGTTTAGCGGTAAACGAGATCCCGTGCTTTGGCGAATCTATTACAGCGGAACGAATTAAATTAATTGAGCGCCGATTCCTAATGGACTGAACCGGCCGAGCGATCGGTATCATCTCTCTCTCCGATAAAGGAAAGCTTCGAAGGCAGACGACCCGACAGTGGAAACGCACGGCCGCGCACTTAATAACCGATAATTTATTAATACTGCGCGTTCAGCATTAGGCCGGCGAGTAAATCAAGGCATCCTTGTTTTATGGCGTGCATTCATTACCGGGCAGGTTGCACTCGCTCGTATATCTCTTGCGTTCCGGGCTCGGACGAAGAAAGGGACAGCTAGATGCGATAGAATAAAGCGCGGAAAAGCGACAAGGATAGACGGATCTTCGCAGACACAGGGAAGGGGGGGGGAGGACAAGCGAGGACCTCTATACGTCGTGCAGCGTCTGTCCAGGTGCTTCTCTTCACTACGTTTCAGAACCCGAGCGCGTGCAGTGCATACATTGTTAGGCTCTCGGTTTACGAGACACGTTTTAAGTCCTTTACGCTCGCGTTTACGCTCCTTACGCTCTTTACGTTTACGATCGTTACGGATGCGCCTCGCGGCCTTCCTCGCGACATCTCCCGCGATGTCCTCCTCCGCCGACACCGGGATCAACACGGGCTTCACCCCGGGTTAAGGGCAAGAGTTCTTCTCCTCTGTTCTTTCCTCTTATACTCTTTCGTTCGGCGCGGAATCTGTCTCCGCTGTCTCTAAATCCTCGTTATCCCCGAGAGGACCACCTCGGAAATTTATCGTCCTGCGTCGACGACATCCCGGATTCCGACAGAGCTTGGGAGCCTAATGACCTCTCCTGCGATGTGGAGTACGCGAATATTTCTTTGTGGAGGGGATTGATCTCTCCTGAAACGCCTCCGGGCGCGTCGTCCTGTTTCCCCGTGGTGTGTCGCGAAACCCGCGTTTCATCAATCACGCGTGTTTAAATGATGCGTTTAACGGAACTGCAAAACACCTGTTGCGATAGTTTTTTTAACTACGATTATAGCGAATTGCGTATATGCTTTGTAAAAAAAAAACAAAGAACATACAGTTTTGTTGAAGGAGAGAAAACCGCGAAGAAAAGCGCGAGAAACTTATTTATTTAATTGACATTTCTTCGAAATGCTCGATAGTAATTGATGAATGATAGATATTCGGTAAATGTTGAAGAATAAAATCGGAAATCATTTAACGTGATAGGAATGACAACTCCCCCCGTGAAGCTAGCATCTTTCGAATGACAGGTGGTCGCCAGGGCCATCGCGCGTGTACGCCAGGGCAGTTTTATCGGTGGGCGACGGACGAAGGGAGAGGAAACCTAATTGAGTGTCCTCGCCCTGGGTGTCCGATGTTGTCCGGCGTTGTCGCCGCTACCTGAAGGCGTGGGCGTCTTGATATGAGTTACGAGTCTGTCGTATTACACGGCGGAGACCATGGCGCGGCCACGGTGGTCCTGCCCGTCCCGAGATTACAGACCATTTATACAGCGGGCGCGTATAGCGACGAGCGCGAGAGAGGAATATACCGGTGGTGGCGGTCCGCCACCGTTTCACCTACTTTGTTATACGTACGATCAGAGGATTATCTGCGGTCCAAGCGCGCTAATGGACACCGCACATAGTGTCTCATTGTGTAATCGCGCGGCGTGAACGTCACTAAACGTCCTTGTTGGATATTTAATATTAATTAAAAAATATATAATATTGATAAAATAAAAACTTGAATACTTTAATGATAACAATAGTCAAGTATAAGACAGCGAAAACGGTGAGACAGAACTAAGCCGGTGGTCACACACCCACGACGACACTTCGAACGGTGATGAGGCAGGTACGATCGGTAAGAGATTGCTATAATGAGCAGAACCAATATTAGTTGGTGTGGCCACCGCCGGCAAAGGAATTGGACGGAGGGATCACAGTCGGGTAATTGCCATTACGATATCATCTAAATGCTCTCACGGTTGTCCGTAATGAAGACGCACACCTACGGCGGCTGTGGCTGAAACACGTACGAGAGCGAAAAGAGCGACTATATAATGTAAGAATATACGCCCACGTAAGCGTACGTAAGCACACGCGCGATCGCCGATACTTTCGCGCGTGTACACGCTCGTATCGTCGTCGCTTGCCTCTCGTGAATCCTCTCAGGCCGAGCTTCTCCTCGCCCCAGTGCCTCCATCTTTCTCTTCCTCCATCACCCCTTTATACTAAGCGCTTCTCAATACTATCGATGAGATATGAGGCGTGTCTAATTACGCGATCGGTGCACGTCCAATCAAACTGCCTTCCTGTCGGCGATCGCCGTCGCCATTATCGCGATCGAGCAGAGCGCGTCGGGAATCGTCTCACCCTTTTCCGTCGACGCTCGCCGCCGGGACTCCGAAGCGAATTTCACGGGCCGCGCGTCGCCCGGTGCTTTGACCTTCGATCGATCGGCCGATCTCCGATCTCGTTTTCGTTCTCCATGAGAAAATTTAACACCGTAATAATGCGGTGAAAAGCGAGACTTGCGGCACATTTGCGTTCAAGCGAAAAGAAGATAGTATTGCAGAAGAAGCGTCAGAGAAATTGTTGCAAGTGAGGAACTCGTTAACACGCGTGAAAATGATATTCTTGGACTTTGTCGACACATTGTTCTCGACAAAAACTCACTCAGTGATAATGCGCAATTAATGAAATTGATTAAAGTTTCGGCCCAGCGTCTATAGCTGAACTGCGTGTTTCGAAAACGAGTGTAAAAAGACAACCGAGACGTAAAAACTGCGGGCAATAAAGCCGTAGCGGTACTTTCACGACGCACGGCGCGGACAATCGACGTGCTTCCGTTGAAATCGAACACGTCGTTGAGGATCAGTGATTTTAATAAGAGATCTCTCTGGAACGCAATTGCAATTTCTCTCTTTGTCTCCGGCACTTCCCTGCTTGTTCTTCACGAGGGCGATTAAAATTTAAAGCGCTGGAATAACGATTAGGATACCTCGCCTCGGTTGACGCCGAACGGGATCTCATTAAGTCAGTTTCAGTCGAATACCGGTGTGTTCGCCCGGTGCCTGACCTCTCTCGACGCAAGTTACCCGCGATCAAACTCGTTCTCCGATAAGATCATCCGATGGCGTTTACATTGGAGGAGGTGGTGTTCGCGCGCGGCGTAATCATCGAAGAGCTGTTATACAGACACGGATCATTTGTGATCACGCTGCTGTTTCTCCAATGATGAAATATAATAGCTTGATTATTTTCTGAGAGTTCATTACCGAGCAATGTATAATGGCACCTGTTCTAATTGAGAAAAGAAAAACTTTTTAAACTGAACCCCACCGTAATTTACAATTGTACTTTTTATCGAAACGTGATTATCTCGCTCTCTCGAAAATGATTATCTCTTCGTTTTCAGGAAAGTAGATTTTTTTTCGATTGGAGGAAGAGTATCCCATCGCGCGCGTCAGTGGTAGCGCGGGAAAGTGCGCTTAACGGGGTGCAATTCAGTGCGATATCTTCACGCATGATGGCCATCGGTAATTGCCGTTTTTACGCGCAATCAGAGCATGAATTTATCGTCCGTGTACGGGCGGTTCGATTAGTCGCATTGTCGATTTGCAAGCGCGATCGAAGCGGCCGAACCGAACTTATTAGCTTGCGTTACCTGGATGCGGCTAATTAGAGTCGTTGTGATGTCCGTGACGATCAATGGCCAAGAATCCTGTACCAATTTGTCATCATATGCGCAAGTCCGTAATTTCTCTCATAAAATTTTAAATATCGCCATAAAGTCACGCCGGTTATTTATGAATTTGCCCCCCGGGGAAAAAAGGGAAAACGGAAGAATGTGTGCACTGATATGTTAATGCGGCTAATGAAATGCTTCGGGCGCTATACAAAAAATTAATATACTTGTCCGGTATGAAACTACTTTTTCTAACGATGGCTACGCACTAACTTATTTGAGGTGTAGTGTATTTTACTCTTTGCCATTACAATAAACACGTATCGTAAGTTGCACTGTTAAAAATGTGAGACTTAAAAAAAACCGTTTTAATGATTCGTAATGTTTGTTAAAAGTTGCAATTTATGCTAATTATATTTTCTTTAATCTACAACATTCGCTTTTACATTTTAGTAACAAACGCACTGTTAATCATGATATTATATAAAGGTCGATTAATATGCGACACATAAAGAGCGTAAAATGTAAATGAAATAAAGTGTGTGCTATAAATCCTACCCTATATAATACGTATTTACATTAAACCGCACGTCCAAATGTTCCAGATGTGAGCGGAGCGTCTCGCAATCTCTTGCGAGAATTAATTTCGCTCGACGGAACGCAGGTCGGGCTCCATTTTGGGCCTACAATGTCACCAGATGAGACGGCGGATTACGTCCGACCGTTTGACCACCCGTCTTCTTTACACGTTATCTCCATTGCATCTTGTTTCATTCTAAAGTAAAGAGGCTAACAGCAACCTCGATCATAATATCTTAAAACCGGCCATTAAACGCTCACGTATTTCTTAACGTGCTACCAATCGATATTTGTTCGTGTTCCAGCTTCGATCGTGCGGCCAGATATATGAAGGATTCTATTAAAAACCTGCGAATGAAAGACTTCGATGTGTCCGGGGTCTCGCTCCGTCTCTTTTGATCGGTCGACGAACAGGACGAATTCAACACCACGGCGCTTCGATGCGTGTCCGCCACCCAAGTTGTCGGGGCCTGATGCCCGTAAGAGACGAACATGTCCCTTGACAAGTTCGTTCTCGGGACATGCGCGGTGCTGCGTCGAGCCACGACGATTTCTACGGCGCGCATCAACTCCGTAATGAGGGATCGTTAATCAGGAGGAGACCGTGGACACAGACCGTGATGAGATGGCAGCGGAATCGGAGTAGGCGAAGAGGCGAAACACGATGACACCTGACACGCGGACTTCTTACAAAGAGATCATTCACGATGATGTGTCCCGCTACTAATTATTAGGTTTCACGTAATGAGGCATCCTCTGAAGATGCCGACGCAGATGCGGAGGTGCTTTGATCCGCTCGGTCGACGCCGAAAATGCTTCCCACGCGAATTCGTAATGACGATGGTATATAACGATTACGTCAACAGAATACTGTTGGAGTTTTTGATGTATCCATTTGTGAATTCTTTTCGACTCGATGCACAGTGTCCCATTGGTTAGTTAAATAAAATGCTTGTTTTTTTTTATAAATAAATTTCTAAAGAAAGTTTCTTAAATATTCTTTCAAAAACTTTTTCTGTTAATATACGCACAATAATGAAAAAAGATGATAATGTAATTATTAACACATTTATTGTTTTTCTTCTATTACGCCGCGACACAGGATGCCATCGCGTCAGTATAAAAAAAACAAAAAAAAACGCTCAGTTAATTTCGCCAACATAATCCCTCGCGTCATCGCGCAACATTGTGGGCACGAAAATCCGTCTCGGCTTACGGATCAATTAACTTAACGATCGGCGGGCAAGTCGGCGGCGAGTTAACACGGGGTTTCGCGTTAACACGCCGCTTAGAGCGCCCTCGGAAACCTACGTCGACCGCGCATAAAGGAGCATAAACACGGCTCTGTCGACGTCGCGGGTTTATTAACGCCGACAATTATACCGCCGGGGGCTAGGCGTGATTTACAAGGGGAGCTCGTGAAACCTCGCAACCTACGGCCCAGCCCTTTGCTACGTGCGCCACGTACACATTTTTATCGCGAGGTGTAAAAAAAACTTCCTGGAAGGTTGAAGAGATGTTGTGGCGACGACGGGGTTTGAGTTTCGACCGGTCTAAATTTCGTCGTGGCCGCTCTTCGCACAAGCATATTACAATAAATATGCGACACAAGTCTGACACACAACATATTACGATTATTGTCGCAGGTGTACGCAGCACGTTTTATAATTTACGATCGACATTACGATCGACTTTACGATCATCGATCTAAATCATTGTGAAATGCATTCCGCACTCCTGATCGTCGTCTCGTTTTGCTGCTTCTTGTTATCCCGCATAAATTTTAATCGGTCTAGAAAAACAGGGGCATTTAGATGGAAAATTTTATGGTTTATATTTGTAGGTCGATCGATAAAATAAATTCTCAACGCGCATAACATATGTTGCGAGAGAACGCGGTGCTAATCAAAATATCTCATTAAATTATTCTTAACTGTTGCTCTGCAAAATAGTTTTGCGTAATACACGTCGTGCAGAGACTTATTACGTTTCGCCATTTTTGTCTCCACGAACGGCAAGATGTTTTAGTCGTGTATAATCAAAACCATAGCAGTATGTGTATCTGTAACAAATTGCTTCTATATCACGCCCAGGAACACGGCTACCTTTCGTTCCGAGAAGCGAACCGAGCGGACTTGAACTCTGGAAACCCGGGGTCCTCTACCTCGGGCCCAGGATTCCCCTAATTTGTTTGAGCGAAACAATATCGAGTTACGACCGATACTATCGCCCGGACACGCACGTGCTACGGTGCACGGAAGGTTCATCGCGGCTCTCTGACGAGCTACCGTGCCGAGCTATCTTCACGAATCTCACCTCGCCGAGAAGAAGAAGAAGAAGAAGAAGAAAAGAACGCACAGCGGCCGCTGCGAAGACGACTCCCTTCCCTCTCCCCCCACATGCGAGTTTTAAGCGGGTTCCAACGCTGCACGAATTTACGTTGCGCTGCGACTTTCAACGAGAGACGTTGATCCTTCGTTTTGATCTCGCAAGAGAGGAGACAAGGGAAGCCAGTGGTAAAAAAACAAAAAAAGCAAGCGCTACAAAAACGCCCGACTCAAATTCACCCGAACGTATCGCATGAGATTTTTTTTATTCTCGCACCGACGGAATGCACCTGACTATCGTGTCTCGAAGTTGTTTATAAATCGAAGACTTATGTTATTTTTCGAATATAAAACATTTGAATATTTTTTTTACGTTTCTTGCAATTATTAACGACTTAACAGAATTGAGAAAGAAGTCTGAAAAAATTACGTCCGTCGTATAATTTAATATCAATTTAAAAGACATTCGCGTTCTTCTAGTGCTTTTCTGTAAATGATAAGTCTTTGACAAGCCGACGCGCGCCACCCAACGCGCGAAATTAGGACCCTATCGAGCAAAAAGTGACTGCAGTCCCGCGGTCGACAAGATGTTGCTGCTTAAAATTCCGGACGAGATTCGCGCGACGCCGCATCAATGATGGATCCACTTTCCTCTCGCTCGCCGTCATCGTCCATCCGATATTCCACTAAAAGAGACGAGGACGAGGGAAGCAACGGTATCGAAGATCTTCGATAGGGAGACACGAGAAGCTGTCACGCGGTGTTCGCGAAAGTCACTCAATGAAACATCAAAACAGCAAGGCGCTGCCTTTCTTTCGCACGACGTCGCTCACCTCTGCCCTTTTTTTCCTCTTCCTCTTCTCGAAAGGCGCGTGGAGGCGAGCGCGTGCGAGGACCAATCGCATTTATTAAGGCGAGGTGTCACGGAATCGTTACCGCTGTCCGCCTTATAAGCGTACTCACAGCACGGAGGTGTCAGCCACGTCGATCGAGAACATTGGCCGCGCGACGCGTGTCCCCTCGCCGTGTATCCTAACGAGACAAAATGACACGGGTGCGTTTCTCCTCGGGCATCTCCCGCGCAGGTTTCACAGCCGTGAACGATCTGTCCTTTCAGCCCGATAAATCGGATTCGACGCGCAGCTCCGTTCCTCGGTAACTCTGCAATTTCCCGTGGCATTAATCCTGTTTTGCGCTATTTGATTTTGATCTCATCTAAGTCGCGCATACGTAATACACGTTAGAATGGCTGCACATTTACGGCTGAATCAGGCACATACATATGTTGTACATATACCTTATATTGCAACACGGAATAAAATTTTTAAAAATTAATTGTGTATCGATATTTTATCAACAAGTCGAGCGATATCATAAAAAAAAATAACGCAAAGAAACCCGAGCTGAAATAGATCGCGCGCACTCTAGCAGATCGTATCACGTGACGAAAATATCAAATAGACATTTTGCAGCGAGATATTTGCGAAGCAACAAAGTCGGTCGTGTAGATTTACGCAGTCGTTAGAAGCTTAATGACCCATTACCGCTTGTCTCACGCATTCTCTCTTTCTCTCTCTTTCTCCTTGGTATACTTATCTCACAGTAGTAAGTTATTTTATTGTGTTTTGCTTTCGAACGCCATTTTCTCCCGGTTACGGCGGTAATGTTACGCGCCTGAAAACTTTACGCAGATTGCATCTAATGTCGCACTAACCCTCGGAGAGGATGCGACGAGCACAGCTTGCTCCTTTCTCTGAATTTTGTATCTTGAGAAGAAAAGAGATGCGTGTGTTATTCGAGAAAGCTTTTACTACGAGACGTAACTATTAAATCACTTTTATTGACACGGCTTGATTTATTACGTATTTAAATTTACTCATTCTTGTGATTGGATACTAAAACTCGAGCGAGATATATAATACGTTAATCTGTCTAACTGTTTACACATACGAAAGAATTTCATTTTTCTTCTATACGTCGAGAGTGAATAATATGCATTTCAATTAATTACAAGTACATGATCACGCTGTTCAATCGCGCGTATAACAAGAAAGATTTTAAAAAGTTGCTGAAAAAAATTCTCATACGGTAGAAAACAACGAAACCTTATCACGTGTTTGCGTTATCGTAAAAACGGATGGAACGACTAACCTGTTCCCGTATTAACGAGCCGGCGCGGATCGCGCTTTATCTCGCGGGCGAAGTGTTTTATTCCCCGGATACGAAACGTGAGAGGAATTCGTGGCTGGAATCAGCCGCGTCGGAGCCCGCGGGACGGACAAAGAGGATCGTGATTCCCGCGTCCGTCAGTTCCCGTATCCTGTCTCCGCGAAAGAAGTGAGATCGCGGGAAGAGGAGGAAGAGGTAAAGGCAGACGCGGGGGGAGAAGAAAGGGGAGGAGCGTTTGAGGAGCGGAAAGGAGCGAGCGGAGTCGCTCTGAATGGCCTCTCTCCTCTCCGGGTAGCCGGATGCGTCTCGGACGGACATTTCATCTGGCGTAATCCAGTTTATGAAACCCTGGACGCACGCACGCACGCACGATGCGTGTGTGTATGCTCGCCTTCTATTTCGACGGTACACGGCGCGAATGGACAGGAAACGGCTCGGCCTGAATGCTCCTGGAATTGGATTAAGAGCATTCTGTGTGTAGTCGCGCTGGCGGCTCCGTGCCGCGCCGGTTTCGTCATGGTTTCGCCAATGCGCTACACGCGCGAGACTTATTTCTCGAACGTTACGCCGATTTTCTCGTCGTGGAAAGTCGAAGGATTATCCCTCGAGATCCCGAGAGGATGTACGAGGGATCGGTTAAAAGTCGTCCGGCTTAAGCAACAGATCCATCGCAAACATTGCGAAATCCCGAGTATCCGGTCGGATTTTTCTTTTAGAGATGATGTACAAGTGCAGCTGCGGTTTACTTGTTCAAACATAAGATCGTTTGATTGATGATCCAACCAACAATTTATTAATTATTGCACGCGCAAAGCGTATTACGCTATCTTTTATTCTCAAATGTGACAAATTTTTTATCTCATTGTGTACAGCACATTCAATGATAGAATATTATGATTTTTTAATTAAATTTTTAAGAATGAGTTTCTTGCACGTATAAATATAAAAACGCTTATTCGCTAGATTTTCACAATGTTTGATATCATCTGAGATTTGTATCACTCCGCATATGAAATAAACTCCATGATCTATGATTCCGCTTACCCGTCTCACCGGTTTTCCAATTTAGATCACTCTGAGTTCTTTCACTTTTTTGCACCTATGTTTCCCGTATGTATAAATAATATCCGATCTATACACTTACAAAATCCAATTAATCGATTAGATATCATAAACAGTTGCTAAGATATTAATCATGCGATACTGGCTTTGATCGAAATAGAGATGTCAAACGTTGCGTTATCTCATGCGAAGGAAAATCTGTCTTAAAGGTGTTAATTGCGCAATCGGCAAATCTATTACCTTAGATAAAGAGACGCGGAAAGACTTTCGTAAAAAGCAAGATTATATTACTCAATCGCGAAGCGATCGCGTTGTTCTTAAATTGTAAAACATCTTTATCAACAGTTTGTGTAAATATGAAGTATTGCTCGCTGATGCAACATTATTTTCCGCTCCGCTCAGTCTTTCGGAGTATTATTCTCTAACCGATCCTTTTCCGCACTCGCTCGTCATGATTCTAACGAGGTACTTGCCCCGACTAATTGCGCGATTAGTCTGAATTTGGGCGGAACCGAGCAAGTTCCCTGCTCGCAGTTGTAGCGTATGCCTTCATACGCCTCAAAGAATGAAAAAAAGCGCAGAAGGAAGATAGAGGAGAGGGAGAAAGAGAGACGAGAACTGCTAATTAGGCGCCGCGCGCGAATACCGTATCGGGCGCTGTGATTATGGCTAAGCGAAGTCTCGTACCTCGAAAGCGAGAACAGAAAAGAGAGAGAGAGAAAGAGAGAAAAGAAGAGGGAGAAGGAATAACGTGCGCGGCTCATACGTGGGCTTCATTAACGGGCCGTGTTAATTAGTCGCAGATAACCGATCGACCGTAGAGAGTGCGGCAACCCTGTCGATGCCCCTGCCGAGGTCCCTATAGTCGCCACAATTGTACAAACGGTGTTTCATGGCTACCGGGCAAAACTCCGCGCGATTCCTGATTTTCATCAGGACCCCTCGTGGTTACGATCCGACAAAAATAGAACCTCCAACAACATTCGATCATTAACTGTAACTACTAATTAGCGCTATGATGTAATGGCGTCTCTTTCCCTTTACACGGACAAGTACGATTCTCCTTTTCCTTATCGACGAGCTAAACAGAGAATCGTGCTGCGCTTCTTGCAAAAGGCTACGAGAAGAAATACCGCAAGACATTTGTCCCGACAGATTTTTTAACAGATCTCTTACTAGGGAAAATATTTCAATTACGATACGCGCAAAATTGTTCGCACTTATAATAATTATCGGGAACATAATAACGTGCAATTTAATGAATGTCATTGTGTTAACGATCGAGCGTATGAAAAATCGATAATCGACCATTTGTGTATCACATTTGGGGTGCATTTTATTAGCTAGAATTCATTAGCTGCGGTACAACGCGTCGGAATTACGAGAGTCGTATACCGAGGTGCGGCAAAAAGCGGCTACGGGATAAAGTGCGCTGCCATGGAATATATGGAACGGGACATTTAACAGCACGTGGTGAGACACGCCTACCGACAAGGCGGCGCAGGTTGGTCAACCGCCGGCGCAATTAACATTAACCGATCGAGCGAGCTCCACGTTAATTAACGAAACGTTGCCCGGTAACGTTAAGGTGGAAGCCGACGGTGGCAGCGCGAGTAGACGGCGGTATGCCTTTCGTCTCGTCTTTTCTAGCGCAAACTGTTCCTCCATCAGCGCCGTTTCGCAGTTTTCAACCTGTCTCGAAGCGTCAGGTATACGCGACAGTGAACGACGACATCGTCGGCCGCGCTGTACTTCGCGGCACCGACGGAACCCTTTGCGCGACGTACCGCATTTGTTTACTAGAACTGGAAATTCCTTCCTTTCGATATCTTTTTACCGCGGAGTTCGAGTTTGAATCGCAGCTGGTGTTACTTTCTTGCTGTGCGCATATGTAAAAGTTGTAGAAATTGTCTTTTTGAAAATATGCAAAATACTTGAGTTTGTTAAAAATTACATAAAAGTGTTTTCAGCTTTAACGCTAGTACAAGACAATTTCCTAAAATAATGTAAAATATACTGCAACAATAAGTTTATATATATTATTGTAAATCGCAATATCAATTTTTCTAAAAAGTGAATCTGAAGAATAAATCAGTTCTATGAATTCGTATGAGATACGCTTCGAATAAAAGATCGTGCAGAAACGAGCACGGAAGGGAGACAATAGACTGTTCTCTCAATGCGCTAATAAAATCCGAAGTCGGCCGGTACTTGACGAGTTAAATTTCTGGACGTGCACCTACACTTTGCCTTAGAGGTCCCGGGAGAAGTGGTAGGCCCACCCGGGATCGTTTCTTCAATGGAATGGTGGGCGATCCACCGTGAATGGAGGTCATTTACTCGCATTCAACGTTCTCCGACTGCGCCGTGGACCTGCCATTGTGCGCAGGAGGACGAAGACTGTACCAGGCCGGAGTCCATGATCCGACAAAGACTCGGATACGTCCGACATGACACTACCGGAGGTGACGTCTATCTCCGCGGTCTCTCTCTTTCATTCTCCGAGCTATCGTTCTGAAAAGATACCTGATGTCTTGTCCTCGGATGCTTCTCCGGAGAAGTCACCGGGCGCGACAACTTCTATCTCGTGCTTTTATTGTAGTCCGATTATGTGGTAGTTTCGGTCACTTCCAAAACGACTATATTACGTTTCCAGCTGAATGAGCAGAAATTAAAAGACTCAGACAGATCAAAGGTCAAATACCTGCTTTTTTGTAAAGAGCAACGTTACATTTCTTTTTCTAATTATCGTGAATCAACACACACTTTATTCATTATTATTTATATTGCATCTATATACACGTCATTCGTCATTTTCTCAGTTACGTTTCTTCTCTTTCTTCCCCCCGCCAGAGTCTGTACTAAATTTAGTTTTCTGGTCAATTTTCAAGGTGGATCTTTTTCATAGATCATTGTAGGTGCGACTAACACATGGCGCGTGTCTAGAACCATATATAGATCCCCAAAGACAGTTAAACGAGCGGCACGCCACCTTGCCGATAATATATACCGATTTTCGTGTCTGAAAAGTAGTAGAGGATACCGTCATTCTCTTTAGGACTGACCACCATACATGGATGTCAGCTTCACGACCGAAAACGAAAGCGGTTCGCTAGTCGTTCGTTTTTTATTTTCTGCCGGCGACTTGTTCCACCTGCTGTTGCAGGGGGTACCTTCCAATTTTCTCCATAATAACGGAAAACCCGTGAGTCAACTTTTAACGACTATTTAATATTAGGTTTCGTATCTCCAATCGAATGTCTTTGTTTTCACGAAAACTGCAGATCTCGTTCATTTAAAAAAATTGATGTGTCTTTCAAGCAGACCTCCCTAGCGCAACATGATTAATAAATGGATATTTCTTTTATTTCTCTAATAATGTTCTAATATTTAACAGTCGTTAATATATTTCCAATTATCATAATTTTTTCTACAGCGATATTTAATAATCATTAATCGATAGAACGTTAAAGTTTCAGTTTAAAAAAGATTCTTCTACTTCTTTACTTTATCACAAAAAATATTTGATATTTATATTGAACATTATCGTCATCGGTCTTGCTGCTTCCTTTTACGTTACATTTTGTAATGGCCGTGCGGTATCGCGGGAATGGCGAATTTCGTGAACGTGTCGCGCAGCCGTGCAACGGCCACACACGTCGCTCCCGACGCAGGTTCTCTCGACGAAGGATTTGCCATGAAACGAGCGAGATTGTAAGCGCGAGATTCACAATGAAACGCGCATGAGGAGCCTCGGGGATTTACAGCCTTTTCTTGCGGGCGACTCTCCTATGCGCTTGTCTTGGACACGCACAATAGCACGTGTTGCGCGACCGCCGGTGCTTGCCACTTGTTCCTTCGTTGTAGACGCGCTATGGAGAACCCAATGTCTCTCGCAGCTCGCTTTTGATTACGCGATATGAGCCAGCGCTTAAACATTGTTGCTCGCGCCCAGCATCATGCATTTCCGGCTACTTTGTGCGCATCGCGCGCTATTCAAGTGCCACGGCTCTTACGCGACGCTGTTCCGAGTTTTACGCTTCTGGTGTAAGATACAGTTTAAGAACCGCTATGACCTATTGTAACTTCATAAGAACACGCCTTTATCGTTTTTTAACGCGCGCTATTTCTCGCAAACACATGTGCGTCGACGCTTGTAACTGCGCGAGCCTCGTGATTATTACGATGGTTTGTGCGCCACGTAAAAGGCGACCGCGAAGTAGCATTTCATGTGATGCGATTTCTGACACTCCGATGTTTCCCGCAAATCCCCGCGTTAGCATGTAAAGCAATTTTTTTTTTTCATGTTACCATTGAGCTCGAGCGCGCGATTTCTCTAACGATCTCTTTAATAATTTCTCGCCCACACTAAAGCCTAAGAAGACTTTTAAATGGTGTTGATTATAAGACAGCTTTTTTGTTTCATGAAAAGAATCTATTAAATAACACCGCTAATATTTCGTATTGTTTGGCATTTCTGTAATTTGTATTTATATTGAAACAATATATATCTTTTCATCTTTCTAAAAGATAGTTCATTCTATCACCCAAAAACCTATATCTACTGGCCACTTAATCTTTACGCCGCAACCCCTGAAGAAGAGAGACGGATCAGAAGAGGGTGCCGAAGAGGGCCATATGGCATCTTCGGGCGCGTGGCACAAAGAAGAAAAGTCGACGCCGTTTTTAATTGCGCCATGTGGCGATCTGAGGATGGGTACAGCGGAGACCCAAAAGCTCATTTGTAACCGCAACTGTCAAATTTCTATAAGAGATCATTGGTAATAGTATTTTCCCCATTTGATTTTCACATTATCGATCAGACGATATGGTAACACGGAGTCTCAATACTTCAGGCGCGTGTCAGCTGTTTACATTTACGACACGATATCACGGTGACGTGGCATATTTTAGACAATTCTCCGCATGTAAACCTTTTTTTTTCGATTTCTCGCCCACCTTTCTATAGATAGACGTTTCTTGCTCCGAGCGTCTGCCGCACACGTCTAGTTCGTAAATTCACATATCGAACTGCTTCTGGAAACTTTCGAACTGCGTGGAAGCTCTCGGTCGTGACCTCTCAAACAAAGGGAGGGAGAACGATTGTAGAGTGTATAGCTATCTCCGCGCGTAAAGACCGTTAACTCTGAACGCGCCGCCCGCAGGTACGGCAGTTAGAATAATTTCTACGTTCCTGTGCCAAGGAGTGACTGACGACTCCGCCTTCTCGTCCTTTACCTTCCTACCGTTAAGTCGGCGAATTTCGATAGAAGTGAATGGCGCGCGAAGCTGGCCACTTAAGTAATTTTCCAGAACAACCACCTTGCGAATCCTCTCGTGCTTTTAGATATCAATGTACTTATATACACGGTTTCGTAAATAACTTTACAAGACTTCGCACAGAAACATTATTCTTCGAAATCCGCAATTATAAATTATAAATAATTACATAAAACACATGTACACACAATGCATTTTATCATCTTTTCTGTACTAAATATTTTCGAGATTCTAGAAATATATTTTTTGGAATAAAACGCGTATATAGAATGTCCGAACAACTTGTCGGTTTCAAAACAGGAAAGTTTCTCTTCTCTTTTTCTTAAATAAAAAAAGAATAGAATATGCTCTCTAGCGACGTTTCCAGTTTTTAAACTTTGAGTAAAATGTGTGACAAAGGTATCTAAAGATTACAAAAAAGCGTAGATTCGTCGAATCGACTCGGCAAGATTTGTCGTCACAAAGACTAGCTGGAGCGTAAAAAGGGAATCTTACGTAAAAATCTCAAAGGATTGCGAAAGCCGCTGCGGTGACAACGAGGCAACATAGATGATCGCCTCGTCGAGGTTTACGGATAAAGGGGCGAGAAGAAAACGAGGAAAAGCGCCAGAAGTTCCGCGGACGGTTCCCATGCAAAGAGTCCATCAACCCCAGCTAGCAAGAAAAAGAAGAAAAAAAAACATGGATAATAGAAAAAGGTTTTGAGGATTCTGTGGGAAAGAACTGAATGAACGCGCAATACCGGTCCGCTTTTAGTGCTTCAATATTATTCTATAGGATAATAGTTCTCTCGACACATCGAAACAGACGGTCTGTGTCTGCAATCTCAAAAAATAATTACCCGCTAAAATATTTTATTTTTAATATTAAAATCACATTGAACTCATCAAATTAGTTTTCTCTGAACGAAAGGCATTCGAGTTCTTTATTCAGCGCACGGTTCGCAAGGCAAAACCCACAAAAGGTCGTCGACAATTCGCCTGGCCGCGTGGAATGGCCGATAGCGCGCAATTTCGAATTCCTCAAGGCTTAAAGAACCTCGGGGATCAGGTGTGGTCGATCTCTTTGGGTGCTCTCCGCATAGGTGTCGCCGCGCCGTCACATATCCGAGACGACAAAGGGTCCGTATCCGCGTAAAGCGAACTCGTCCGCGCGATAGACGACGCGGCGGCGAAACTTCACAGGCTCCGAAACGTGGGCTCTGAAAACGGGGCCAGGTTCTCGAGGACCGCGGCGCGCGGTAGGGGGGAAGTAGACGACCGTTCCTCACCGCGCGACTCACGCGGTGCGTGCAACGAGAAAGAAAAAACTTGTCAACAAGCAGGATCCGAGTAAAAAGTGCATTGTATGAAGAAAAGTGGGGTGAGAAGAGTGACGTGGTGGGATGGTAAAAGAGAAGGGAAACACTCCGGTCGGAGACGAGAGAGATTAGCAGCAGGACCCTCTGCGCCGGTAAAAAAAAGCGGTCTACTGGCGAAATAATACCAAGATACACCGGAGCCTCGTTGCCAGGAATGTGAGACGTTTCTGCTTTAAATATGCCGACTCTCGGAGCACCGTACAAATTTGCTCGGCGGTCGTAAAAAGTGGATGCCGCGCCTGGGCTTAAGGAGAACGACATTGTATGCGCGAATATCGTTTCTGTTTAATAGCACATTTGCAAAATTTTAATAGTGACTAGGTTTTAGTGTATCTTGTTATAAGAAAATTGTCTTTCAAAAATATCATGTTGTATTAGTTTAATCTTTTATTGTGCGAGCGGTATTGTAGCGATATGTTATTTTAGATGTTAAAAAAGAATTTTTATTATACTTTTTGGAGAATGCCAACCAAACCATTTGGTCCTTCAGATCTTGAATAAGATTTTAAGAAATGTTTACACGACATGTTGATTAATCCGACGTTTGTCATTGAAAAAAATAAACATACGCAATCAAAGATAGCTGACAACGTCAACAGTCTGTTACAACACACGCCAAACATCGGAAACAAACCATTTATTCCTTTACAAAACTCTGTGCACAAAACTCCATTCAGAAAAGAATCAGAATCTATTATTTGAGCTAGTTGACAAACGCCGTATCAAAAGGAAAATCGCTTCTATATGTACTACGTGCAGAGCGATCTTTCTCGAAAGAATAGAAACTTTGAAATAAGCAGTAAATCCTCAAAAGCAATGATGTGAGCTGCGTTAAAAAAGAAGTACGTGGGAGAGATGAAAATAGAAATGTCTCTCGAAAATATAAACCTGATAAAATCAACAAGAACCACGCAAAGAGTGAGATAATTTTCGATATCTCGTGACGACACAATCCGCCCGGAGAGAACTTCTTTCTTCCATCCAAATATTCTCAATGGGAAATATTCGACCGGTGGTCGATGCTAGTATATAATGGGTTCGTGTAGATACACAGGGGAATTCTATGGAAACGTAAGGTGCAGAGCATTGTCGCGCAGGTATGAATGAGCGAAAGAATGGAACCTGGAAACAAGTGTACCGCTCCACAATGTCGAGAATGTGCGGAATTCTAAGTGATTTATGGTCTCGGTCTCGGTGGATTGTTTGGAGACGATCGAAGGACGAACTAACCGATGACGCCTAACCGATTACGATTTATAAATCGGCGATTCAGTAATTACGCGCTGCGGGCTCGAAACGCACTTGGCGCGTAAATTTCAGACCTGAGATCGTGTAATTGAGTTCATTGGTTTTGGTGTGTAATAATTTCGCATTAAAACAATCTTTCTTTTTCTTATTTCTGTCCTTGTTTTTCGTAAATCCAATAATATGCTAATGCAACACAATATATTTTTAAAATAATCTCAAGAAGACAAGATTAATAAGTACGTGTATATTTTACCCTTCTGTAGAAATAAGACTAATGCAACGCATATTTTAATTAGTTCCCCTGAAGAAACTGTTGGAATAGTTAGCACGTACGTAATAAACCGGTTACGTCTCGATATTCGCGCATGAGTTCGAGTTTACTAACACTAGAAACATTCCCCCGCAGCGTCCACGGCCTTGTGGTGCCAATTACCGATTCGCACGTGAATACATAAATCGTAATTCGTTAATTCGCGCGAGGCGACTTCTCTCGGCTAGCGGGATTCGATATGCCAATGTCGAAATCTGCCCCCGGGCGCGATGCTATTTATTCGGCTCGAGAAACTCATACCGACCATTGTTTGTGAGTTATGTTCTCGTAACGAGAAACGAGGCTTCGGCGCGGTGCATCGCTTTAACAGTTGCCAATTCGTCCGTCTTCGAACGATCGGCTTTGCTGCGATGATGCGCGTCGTCGCGAACAAAATTGCAAACAAAGCTGTTTTTAATATTTTCAACGGTTTTGTTTTATTACGACGGGAGGCTTTGCAGTGAGAAATGTTCTCACCGTCCACTGAATTTTCTCTATGTCACTTTCGACACGCGCAACATTTCGAATTCCCAAACATAACACGTTAAAGATTGATAGTTATTCAAACCCGCCCTGTTTTCTATGGCGCGCACCGTGCGCACATGCCGAACAATGCGTTTTCGAAGCTGGAAAAACGGGAAAAAAGAGAGATTATTCGGACGAAGCAGGTTAAATTTAAGGATACTCCAGAAATTCCATAAAGTAATCCGACTTTGGCAGCGGATCGCGCGCACAGTCCACGAAAACCTGCGAATGTGTAAGAAGCGAATAATGGCCTCATTCATCGAAGTAACGAAAACCTTTGAGCGTGTAGCACCATCGCCGATGCGATCGTTCGTGGTTTATAAAGGCATTGTGCCGATTCCACTATCCACTCGAAAGAAATGGCATTCCATTCTGCGGTAATCTTTGTCAAAATTCAACCAAACAGTAAACAGAAAATTGAAAATATGCTTGTTATCTATGTGATACAAAAGTAATAAAATAAACAGTAAAGATTTTTGTTGGTTACAATTTACTATGTGATAAGAACAGAAAATACAGTTGAAAGAAACGAAGAAAATTTACAGTTTGATATAAGACAAAAGTTCGATGAAATTCGGGAAACGGAATTCAAGATTCCGAAACACAACAGAAGCGTATCGCTGGTCTAATCTCCGCGCGATTGTGGAGCAGCAGTTAAAAAGAAACGGCGAAGAAAAGCGATTCGGACGAAGGCGGCGCAGGACGTAAAACCCGTTGGAACTGTAGAATTTAGAAACCAGATCGACACTGAGGTCGATGATGAATAGACCGATTCGTGAAGCGGGAAGTGCGGCGGTGCGGGAAGGGAAAAAAGGGAGTCGCGATCATTGAGACGACCTCACGTGTGTACATGCGTGTGAGACGTGCGACTGTGCGACGAAGGTCCGACACGATAAATCTTGGACCTCGAACCCTGTTTTCGTGCCCGCGCACTCGAGCGTGCCGGCTAAAAATTTCTCTCTTTCTCTCTTTCTCTCTCTCTGTGATACAAAGGATTTTATAAAGTGGGTGAAACTTATAAAGTGACCTTTTATGACGTTCGTGAATGAGAATGTCACCTAAACTCTCGGATTTTCCAAATTTTATTATGCTCCTACTTTTGCTGCGCTCGCGTGTGAACCTGCGAAGTAATTCGAAGCGAGACCAATTTTTGTTGGGATATTCGATAAAATATCCTAATTCATGGGAAACACGAGAATTATAGAAACTTTGAACAAGCTGAAGATATCATATTTAAAAATATATATAAAAAAATAATTTAAATAAAACATTATATTTATTCAACATTGAAATTAAATCCCATGTTTTAGATAAGATATTGACTAAGAATACTTCCACTCAAGTAGATTTCATTCAGACAGGCCTCAATTTATATCGATATATCAATCATGTACATTTCTGATCTAAAAAAAAAAAAGAAAAAAAAACAATTATACGTCTAGACTTTAGACAGAACAAGTTTTCGCTACCGAATATCATTATAGTCTGACTATCGATATTTTAAGCACCTTGTTCACGGCCATTTGATAATATTCGGTCGTTCAAGATCCTGTTCCATATAAGATGCACGCGAGGATAATTCTAATGATGCTAAATCAGTCAATCGAGAGCACGAATCGAACCGGTCGCGGAACACGTGCTTCTACTTCTGAGAAACATTTTCATTCGGATTTCGTGCGCCTCTCGGAAGCGCGTCTACTACTAATGCATCGCCATTTTCTGATAAGCCGCAGTAGATAAAATGTAAATTTCTACGGTGGAGTTTGTGAAGCCGAAGAAGATTAAAAGCTTGTTGCAAATTTGTTGCTAACTATGCTCCGATAAGCACCGCTATAACGGACGTTCGATATGCGGAGAATCGTTCGCTTTCCTGTAGAGCAGGAAGTAACCTAGGAAACCGGTATTTTAAGCTTTCTTCCTATGTACCGATACGCAGTGAAGTAAGGAAAACTTTTGCAAAAACATAGTTAATGAAGATATAAATCACATGCGAGTTTATTAAAATACATCTATATATTAACGTACGAATTATTATATTCGCTTTGCGAAAAGAATTTTCACTGACTTATACTGTTTGTGGGACACAATAATAGCTCTCTGCGAAGATCGTGATGAGCGGAATCGGATCCGAAAAGGTTAAGCAGAAGAGCTCGCGGGATCTGCGATTTGTGCAGGTGGTACAGATCGTGAGGAATTGTGTTCTCGGAGTATTCAGGAATAACGGACTAGCCAATGACATCTCTTCGATCTCCACGGAATGACGTGACCTCTGATCGGTCATCGGAGACGATCCCAGATCGGTCTACCTCGCGTAGTCGGCTGATCATCCGATCATTGTTCTCATGCTGGCGTTTCTCAGAACGCGAACCGATGTGCGAAATGCAACTCTCCGTGCAAGCATTCGGTTGTTAAAAGATGGTTAATGACCGATTCAGCGAAACGAGAAAATCGTGCTGTAATTACTAGAAAAGATGAAAAATCATTAAATAATGTAAAATTTTTTTAAAAACCGATGATCAATCGAGTCGCCGTCGGCGACACTTCAACAATAGCGAGTTTGAGCTACTTCTAACAACGGCTTCCGACTCTCCTGAATTTTCCTCCCGCGCTTAACAATAATCGCTGATACGAGTTGCAACACGCCCGCGAGCGACGCGATCATAAAACCCGTATAAGTGATCGTAACCGGAAAACGAAGAAGAAGTACCGCGAGGCCGTGCCTTACCCTACCCTGCCTTAGAATCGACCGCGAGAGCCCGATGTGGAAACCGTTTCCGGGTAGAAGGATCCACTGGTGCGGTTAGCACGATGCCCCAAAGCGGGTTGACCTCGAGAGACCGCAGAGTCCGTAGGTCCAGGACGGTCGGAGCCAAGACCATCGTCTCTCTAATCTCGTTCCTCGCGTGTCTGTATGTGTGTGTTCACCATCGTGAAACAAGAATCGAGGGGGAAACCGTGGAAGAGGAGCCGCGCTAAGAGAGACGCGAGACGATGAAGAGGAAGGAGATGGTGGAGCCACGAGGAACGAGCATCTAGATCATCGCGGAGCGTCGTCCACTCCACTCGGATCGGAGACTTCGAAAAATAGCCGCGGGTCGGTTTCCGGGTCACGCGTCCGTCGAGACGCTCTCTGAGCATCAAGTGTCATTACCATTGCTTCTCGACTCGCGCTCGATATGCTTCGGGGATGCGCCTACCCGCAGCGGATTCACCTTTCGAGAAAAGAAGCACCGCTACGGCCACTGGGCCACGGAGCAAGTACGGATGTGGAGCGGCCAAGTGTTCCCAGTCACGCCCCGCGACGGTGTTGCCTGCGACGAAGCGTTATTTGCGGATTGAGTAAAAGGTTACTTAGACTTCCGCCTTCAAGTCTACCGAACAATGTTCTATAGTTCATTTGACACTAAAGTAAAACCATATCGAAATTAATAATATTAATTATCAGTGAGAAAACTGATGTTTCATTATTTAATAAATATTATTTTTATACGTTATTATTGCGTCAAATATAGATCTTCGAAAACCACTGCTATAAACTCTGTATTTAATTACACCAAATCCTTTCATCTCGACTATATCCACGTGCTCATATCCACCTCGCGGAGTTAGCTTCTTCAGGATAAAAAATGATCGAGCCGCGCCTCCGTGCAAGATGATCATCCCGATACCTGCCCCGCACACTACTTCCTTCCTCAATTGCCGTGGCAATCGGACCGCGATTTCTGTATCCTACCCATGGACACAGCGGGCAATTAGTTCGTCGAGCGTGTATCGGAGTGTATCGACCGATCGCCACGGCGTCCTGCTGCCGTTCGTGATTTATGCCGCATTGTCTTCTGGCTTACGGCAGCGGTCCCGATCGTTTAAATCCATCCGTCGCTTATATATCCATTTTTTTTTTCATCGTCTCGCTTCCATCTTCGTAGGAATCGTTATCACAGCTTCGAGAATCCTGAAAGCTTCGCGCGTGATCGTCAGGAGGTTCCGCCTCCTCATCTCCCCGCGCGTGCTCGGAATTGTCGATTGTCACGGCTGTAATCTCATTAGTCGCCCTGATGTTTCTCTTAATTGCTCGTTGCTGTTGTTTTATTTGTTGGCGCCCCTCTCCCTAGGTAAGTTTGCGCAATTTTTGCCGTTGCTACTTTGCAATGGAAGAAACTAGCGCACGCAAACAAAAAAAATCTCGGGAAGTCAGTTACATCGACTACACCGCTACGCAATGGCTCTAAATCACATTATCCTTAATACTTCGCGGATGGAGGCCGGTCTGAGCAATGAATAGACGACCGGTGCTATGTAGTTTAAGCGCCGTAAGTGTCGTAAACACTGTGATCACGCATCGCGTGCGCTACGCGGAAGAGCGAGAGCGCATTGTCGGAGCGTTTTCCCGTGTGATGGATGTGCCGGGGTGCCGAGGTGAGATTTGTGCGTTTCCGCGAATTAAAAAAAAAACAAAAAAAAACGCCATTTCTCGCGCAATAATCATGATTAATAGGATAATTTTCGCGTACAATCAAATATCAGATAACATAATATTATCACAGAACATAATAAATCTCGCATCTCATTGTGACAAAGTAAAAATGAGTACTTTTGCTTTAAAAAAAAAAAAAAAGTGCCCTACGTAATTTTCGGAACTTACTTGTGTATGTGAAGACAGAAAAAACAGGCATGGTACTTTTACGTGTCGTCGCACGAGGCTTATATTTAATAACCTTTGCATTCACGATTGTAATATGGTCTGTTCGCGAAGGAAGTGTTCTCTCACGTGTCACTGCGCCGCGTGGTCATATATTTCTCAGCAACGAACGCCGACTCCCTTACATCCGTACGCCGGCCGTGTATCGATCTCTTCTCACGAGTGATCGATGGGGAGATCCGAGTCTACGCTCTCGTCGATCGTCACCGTCGTCGATATCGTCGTTGTTACCCGATGATTTAAGTTCTTAACCCGAGACTCCTGCTGTCAGGCGCGGCGCAAACGACGTTCCCACTTCCACGCGACTAGCACAGTCTGCGTCCTGTTTCTTTCCTCTCTCTTTCTCTCTTTCTCTTTCTCTCCCTTTTATGTTTCTTTTTTTTTTCTCCTTTCCGAGTAACGATTGTTTCGAAAGATCGGTATTGGCGTGAATGTCATACGTACAACTCGCGCAATGTATGGGCGTTTCGCATAAATGTATTCGCTTTCTATAAATCGAATGTCGGCACATTGCCCAATCCATTTTCGCACAGACAGTCGCTTCAATTATACTTCAAGTCGTGTATTCTTATGATTATGAAAGAATATCGCTCTAGAAATCGGCTTGAATAAAATATTCCGTTTGAAACGTTCAATTGATAAATGATTTACAACCACACAGATAGCGCAATTAAGTCCCGTAACAAAAGGAATTAAATTTCAAACATTTCGCGGTAATCTTGCGCTAATAATCTCAATCGAAAATTGACAGCCGGTGTATCTCATCTCTCAGTTATTATTTCATTTTTCTCGGAATTTTCGCTCTGAATTTGCGCCGGCAATCATGCACAAAATACTCGACACACGCGAGCTCACGATAATGTTGTTCCACGAATCTACCAACAGCAAATCTCGCACAGAGTTTGCGATCGCGGGGATCATATTGTACGTATACATATTGGCGCGTCGGGAAGTTCTGTGCGCGCAAAGAAAGAGCGGCAAGGATGGAAAGAAGAAAGCTGCTGAACGGTTTTATACGTATCCGCGATTGCGAGGAACGAGAGGAGGTTGCCGCAGGGCTGACGGAGAGAGAGAGACCCGCTGAGTTATAGACACATTCGGGATTTCTTCAGGTTGTACCTGTTGGCATCGGTTAGAGGGAAAGGGCAGCTTACTTTATTGAATTGGGTTACATGATTTACGCGCGCGCGATACCGCCTTCCGATCTCGCTCGATCACCGCTCCCTATCGGGGTTGACTCGTAACGCTTAACCCTTTCAAGCTCACGCCGCTCGTTATTGCGAACCTGTCTGTGTTCTGTTCGATAACAAACAAATTTGCGACAGGTGTCGACGTCGATAGAATTTGTAGAGCGAAATGATAAATCTATGTATTGAACAGAAGTGCGAACAAAAGAAATGCAATGTAAACTTTATTTTGTATATAAATATAGTAGAAAGTAAATTTGTGTGTGACACGTATATAAGAAGTGTTAGTTTCTCTAGAAAGCGATGGAATGTAATTTAATGATGCTTGAGAAATCTATCGTCAGAACGAGCAGTTGGCGTTTACCAAAAGATATTAACGATAACGTAACGTAGCTTCAACCTCTGTTGCGCGGGCAATATTAACGCGGATTGATGTAGTGCTGTGTCGCGTGTAAATATGTTGCTCTGTATACCGTTCGCAGCTTAATGACATCGTATGGTAATGGCATGATAATCACGGCGATTATTAATACGCCGATGCGATATTTGTTCTCGGATCTGTGATGGATTTAACTATGCGATGGACTTGACACTCTGCTGTGCGCCGCCGTGCTCCAACTCATATTATATATATTTTGTTCTCCAGAGAACGCGGCTTGCGATATTTAATTAACAACATTAATGAATTTATCGTTTCGCTACACATGAAGAATTGCACATTAGAAAATAGTCTGTGTGCTTAGATTTTTTGCGACCTCACGCTAATCTACTTCAAATGAAAAAGCGTCTCGATGGACGATATTTCATTACTTCATAAGACATTAACGATGGAAATAACACCGCGCGCATACCACGTAAAAGCAATCCCATGAGGCCAAATGATAAACCGGCAGTGAAATCTCGTTGTCAGCGCGCACTGTAACACAATTATACGATTCGCTCAAAGCCAGGATGCGGAGCACGCGTTTTGTACGTTCGTACGTCAATAAAATCAGCGGGTGTGGCTAAGCTCATTGGCAGACTCGTTCAGAGCCATTCGGGCCTCGTGATGCAGGAAGAGAGTCTCGTAAAACTAGAGAGAGCGACGTTCGTTTGTAGACCGAGCGCACAGGAAAAGTTCCGGTATCGTCGATCCGCTCGTAGATCATTCGACTGCGTAGGAGAAATCTGGATGGCTCTGTGATAATCATCAATCGCCGTCCGGAATGTTAGTAAATTTATAGCACTTTGATACAAAGTTTGTATCGACAGAGATCAATCTTTATCTTCGGTGTTTAACTCATATCTGGACGAAATGTTAAATTGGAGCAATTCCAAATACGACACATTCGATAACGAGATTATCGCGCAACGATCTTCCCCCTTTTTTTCGGTGATTAAGACGCAATTAAACACAGCGAGGTAAATATTTGAATTGCGATTGCACAGAAAGAATTCGACGTAACGCTTCAGATGCACGCGGCTCGCCAATTCCGAGCGGTCTCGAATTCATGATCTATCAAAGATAAACCAGTTTAAGTGCGTTACCGCTCTCGGCGCACTCACGCCGTTGAGTGATGGCTGGAGCCTAGGGCCGAGCATTCGAGCTCGTGTACCATAAAATCACTTCACTATATCAATCCGCTTATTGCCTCGTCATATATGGCCTTTGTATCGCAATAAGTCGGGGCGAGGTGGTATACAAGAGTGTCACCTCCTCTTCCTTCTATCCGCGTCACAATAAATAAAGCGGCGTGAATCTTAGACAGACCTTTATGCCGAACATGTGTCGGATATTCTGACGTTTGTAGCGCGGTTTATTGTGTCCGTTTTATGCAATTTAGCGCTATCATAACATAAAAGATTTAATCGGAAACGAATGTGTTTATAAAATGTATTACTGACATTCATAAACATCTTGGCCAGGCCGAACGCGATTTTTATCAACGTACGCGTAAATATATATATATTATAAATACGCTATAGAAATTTCCCGAACATTTTTCTCTTACGTAAAAGTTGCGCGGGCGTTATCTTTCACACTTCTACCGCCGACTACTCTCGCAACGATGTCGACGAGATGAATTATATAACGCACCGTTATCCAGAATCCTTGGACGAATGCAATTGCAACACAAGCGAGCGTTCACAATCGTACCGCGACGGTGGTAATTATTGTCTCGTAACTATATGAAGTTCCTCAATAGTAATTTATACTCAAGTGAGGTATACGACAGTGAAATTAGCTAATATAATCATATCCCATATACTCAACTAGTACGTGTACGGTTGCATGAAAGTCTATCTTTCTAGAATTCCATTTCCGCATGAGAAAATGCCTCCGCAAGGAGGATAATCAGGATAGAAATTCAAAAAGAAAATAAAGAACTTCCGTGACATCAGATGTGAGAAAAGTGATAGTCACATCTAGTTAATATTATATCGCTCGCCGATCTTATCACGTACAATCTTTCGCCATCGTCAACGAAATTATCAATAAATTACCAAAGGAATTTTTCATATGACGCTTTAGAAGAACTTGCATATAAAAACTATTTTCTCCCAAACTATCGAACGGATATCAATGACGGCGCGAAGTTCTTTTGCGTTAGAAATTATTGCGACGCGTCTCGCGAGAGCGGAAGAGCGGTAACACGATTTAGCAGTGATTTAATAAGTGGACGCTGGTACGCGGTACGGGTAACGTAGTCCCTCGACGTCTCCCGCCCGAAGTTGCTTCCACGATCAGGCTCCGCGCGTTATCTCTTTACCTTTCTCCGTGGTCCTTCTTCTCTACCCGACGAAGCGATTCCTCCCGGTAGAGCTCCGCTGGATGCCGTCTCAGTGGCGCCACGCATTCCCACCCACACTTTCACATCGCGCCGAGGAAGAGTGCACGCACGCACGCACGCACGCACACACGCGATCGCGCGATTGCCGCGCAAGTGCAACGCGTGCATCACGCGTACATCGACGATGATGTCAGGGGAATTTGCACCTGGCGGTACGTACGCTCATGTACGCGCGCCGGCCAGATCGTACACTATATTCGTTGCCACGACGAGGAGGAGGAGGAGGAGGAGGAAAGGAGAGACGTCGGATTCCACGCCGTTAGAAAGTGCGCGTACACCCACACGGATGAGCACAGACATACGCGAAATCCTGCGGGCGATGGAAAGTCCTCGGTAACGTACGACTACATCTCACTTCGAGAGAGAGGTGACGGCGAATAATTATCGTCGCTGGTTTACGGCCACGTCGCTATCGCCGTTTCCACGATAAGACTAAGTATAGAAAATAAACACGAGAATCCGATATGCGCGTGTATATATGGAAGCTACACGGAGATTGTCAATATCCGAACGGTGATCACTGACTGATTTCTTCGATTCTATTAAAAACAGAAATCTCAGTCGTAAATTAACTTTGAATGGGATTCGATTTCGAACTACCTACCGCACGCGGCAGCTAATTACGTTATAGTGTATCTCCTAGTTTCGTGTCGCAACTTTTACGCGAAGTATCGGGAAGTAAGCAATTTTACGTGAGATTTGCACGAAGCGAAATCAGAGTTATTTCAGTGATCTTAAACTTTCTTAACGTAAAGTAGTTAACATTGCGTATTCTTCCTGCACGCAATTCTGTTACAACAGTCTCGCGCGGTATCTCTGACCCATTGTCCCAAAGAGAAATGGAAATACCTTGCAAACCGTATGTTTAAGTATGTCGTCAGGCACCGTTAGTGCCTGCGCAATCGTACGAACAATTTGTTTTATGATCTTATTGTGCGCTTTGATAAATCGCTAATCTCATATTCCGTAAACGAAGCGTATCTAAATTCCAATTTGATGCACAGGGACGTGAGAAAGGGTAAGGAGTAGGTGAGCGTGAGCGCAGGTTGATCAATCTGGCAGATGGGTTACGTGCTTCTCCGGGGCGGCATCAGCGGGACCTTAAGAGGCCTCGGAGAGGCTACTGAATTACTGACAGCCAAATAACAGGCCGATCCGCGGCGCGATGTTCCACTCGTTGTCGGTGCCCTTTCTCTTCTTCTTTCCCGCACGACTGAGCAGTGCATCTTCAGGCCCGCACCGCCGGGCTGTCCCAATATGGGCCAACATATTATGCATATCGGCCATCGTGGTTCTTATCTAAACGACGTAAGTACAGGCACGTCCCTTTGGAGAAGCCGACCGCGAATGTTGCTCGTGTCCCGAGCAACCGCCGCTCGTCGGGCCAACTTGATTAGGCGGGAATCCCGTCTTGATGCCCCTGCGAAACGAAATACTTCAGACGCGGGATTCTCGGCGACTACCGATTGATGTAATATATATTATTGTGGTATTTTCTCTCGATTAATATCGAGAAAATATCATTCGCCTGTTTTAAAAATATGCTGTAAAGAAAAAATGAAGACGCGGGTTTTATAAAGTTACTTCGCGCTCGATTATTAACAGCTATGTAACGCAATAACGCCGATATACAGGCGCCTATTCATTATCTCCGCTTCGTCAAAAGGCTTTTAAAGGGAAGTTACGTAAAACACGTATTATACGCGTGAATACGATTAATTGCCACGATTTGTTCCATCCACTTTAATGTATGTTCATATAATCACTGTCGTTTGTTCCTTTCTCCTGCAGCCGCGCCCGAATTCGTCGTCTCCTTACTTAACATTGTGCACGTACCTGCAGAAATCGATCGGCGTCGATCTTGAACCGGCACGTCTAAGCCGAGCGCCTCGTATACGGTGCGCTCGTTAGTATCACCTAGCTCAATAATTACAACCGCGCGATATTTTTCCACGGCGATCCGATAAGATCCGGCGGCGCAGAGGTCGCGCAGAGACACAATCTATAATTACATCGGTGCGCGCCGAGTGGTGCACGTATACGATCGCATTGCTTGTTAACACAGACTCGCACAATCAGCCCTCCGCTGTCCTTTTTGTCTGAGAATTATGGGAGTACTGAAGGATGCCTGGCCTCCGCTTTGAGTTGGCGTGCAAAATA
Organism: Pseudomyrmex pallidus; assembly: GCA_014825455.1. Taxonomy (NCBI): domain Eukaryota; kingdom Metazoa; phylum Arthropoda; class Insecta; order Hymenoptera; family Formicidae; genus Pseudomyrmex; species Pseudomyrmex pallidus. The sequence continues at coordinate 22,048 of QVNV01023807.1, read as the reverse complement.
GATATATCCTTGTCTTTCGAAGAAAAATGATCGTGTTCGCTTATTTGTCTGCTTTGTATGTAACTTCGAACATCTCAATGTTCCAAAGAAATATATTACACGTTGCGGCGTTATAAAGCGTTACGAAGAAACTGTGCCGTTCGAAGCAAAGCACAAACAAAGAGTGTTTTGATACAATTTAACTGACAAATATGCCGATAATATTTTTCTCGATATATTGTCCCCATGGGAAATGGTGATGCGGTCGACACTGGCTGTGTCTTCGATACTAGAACGATCCAGATGTGACGGATAAACATTAATTTGTTGCCCGTCGAATACGATCGAGCCGCAGGGGAGTTTAAGCGAGTATGGCAGCCTGTCGTGTCGCAGTTAGTCAACGATGAAGTCGGGACCACCCCGGCTCGTCCCGGGTCGTCCTCTCGCTCTTTCGTCTCGGTGCAGCGACCTCCGCAGTCCGCACTTCTCCGCCCTCCGTCGCTATTCGCTCTCTTCGTCGCATTCTTTATGCGCGTCTCTCTTTCTTTATGTGATTCATAGAATTTGCGAGAAAAATCTATGGATATGTAAAAGACATTTTTCTTAACGTAAAAAAAAAACATGAGAATTACAGAGAAGTGTGATAATTTTTAAGTATCAGAGATATTCGTATTTATGGGTGACGTATTTCACACGCGCGACGTATAATAATAAAAATAAGAATCGTATGAATTTAACAACTGCGTTTCACATTCTTTATATAAAGAACAGAGAAATGATCAATTGCGAACGATCTCAACGCACTTTCGCGAACATTCGATGCACGTTTTAACGAATTCCAATCATCTTACATCGACGTCTTCCTCGATCAATGCATCAAAGCCGTTTCTCTTGTCTCACGATCCTGAATTTGCGTAATCGTCGCGAGAAAGCGCGAGAAGAACATTGTCATCCCATCGGGTTAACGCATTCCACGTACTCGAGCAGCAGCCTTGATATTTCACTCGCCGTTCTAGGATGACCAGGCTGTTTTTCGCGTTGTTCCGCACAAGATATCACGCGCGAGTAAGTATGTTGCGAGCGGACACCCATATCTCGGTTCAGATGCTGGGCGGGTGCGTGACGAATCCCAATCGTGTGAATCCCATCGATGCCGTTCAAATGCATCGGCCGATTAGTGACGGTTAACCGTCGCTTGAATAGCGAGAGACAAACGAGATGTCACGATTGCAAGGTACCGCTGACTAGGATTTTACTGCTGTTTGTATTGTCGACGATCTGCTGAAGATTCCGACTTCACGCGTGATCTTCACATTATAAAAAGCGATAATAAATATATTTATCATTTCAGACACAAGTTTGAAGAATTTATCACATATGCTCTGTTTTTTTGAGATTATATTTCAATTAAAACGCGTAATTTTTATTTTCTGATTCTCACAGAGTTTCTTGGCGATCGACGTTCGCAACAATGTTATTCGACGAGTAACAGCCGTCGTGTGATGTTACGTCGCGCCGTTTCCCGCATTGAGAATATGATCACGTCGGAATATAACCAAGTGTGTATGTATAAGCGGCTAAAGTAGCAGTCGGCAAGAAGATAACGTAAAAGCGAGAGACAGACGCGGCTTAAAACATCCGATAAGAAGCACGCGCGCGATTTCATAAAGGAGATAGCGGCTGAGAGTAGAGCTAATTAAGCGATACAATCCCTGCGTTCTAAGGGTCGTTAAGGCTAACATCAAACGCACGTGGAAGATACTTAAGATATCGTCGAGCATCGACTCGCCTAATTATCTGTGACACTTTTGTGCGCCGCACTTACGGCTCGAAATTTCGATGTAACACGTTCCTTTTTGCTTTCATGTAAGAATAGCGCGTTGTATTACGGGATTTTTGTTCTCTCTAAAAATTTCTCTATATTATATCAACTTTTGCGTTTATATCCAAAGGTATTTGCTTACTTAAAATTAAGTCTGTATAAATTAATTGAACGTTAATATTTGACATAGTCGAAGTAATCGCGCCACGCCCTGATCACATGCGCGTATAATGCGTGTTGCGTTACGCGTCGTCTCGAGTCTGCATAAGAACGTTCACCAGTGATACAGGGTAGATAGGTAGAGCTGGTGTTCCTGGCTGGTCGGAGCGGCGCGGACAGGTCCGCAGCCAGAAGTTGATCCACGATTATGGCTCCGTGCACGCCCTTGTTCCTTCGATCTTGCCTGATAACCGAGGCACTCGGTGCAAGAGCCTCAACCGTGAAACAGTTTTCGGCCGGAATCGTTTTCGTTGTCGACACGACACGGCCAACCTCCCTCGACATGGAATGTTTGTCTCGCGTTACTCCCGTAGACAACCCGCTGAGTCGCCGAATTCCTCAGCAAGTGATTCCGGCGAACCGCGTAACAAACGGCGTCCCGAACATCAGGTCGGGAAGCTACTCGCTCCGAAAGTTACTTTCTTTTTTATATATCAAGTTAAAGATTTTATTTAAATCTAAAACTTTAACTAAATTTTTTACTGATAAAAATTCGCAATTTGCAGAGACAAATAAATAAAATGTTCAATAGATTCTGATAACACAAGATCAAACATTAATCGAAGTATGTTACATAGATATTCATGTATTACAATATAAAAGTTTTCTGATCAGACTGGTTTCGAAATGCTATCGCAGCTGAAATTATACGTTGCTTTGATTATAGATTGCAAGATTATCACAATTATCCTGTACGTAATATCTGTTATGAGCGGCGAGTTGTAGTTGTGACTTACAAAAAGATTAAAATTCTTTCTTCTCGAAGTCGGGAGGCCTGACGAATGTCACGCTTCATTTTACGGCGCGAAGAGTCATCGAGTATAATCGTGGCGCATTACGTGAGTGAGATACGACGTTTAATGGAAGACTTATTCTAATGTTATTCTAATATGTCGCGCGATATGCAGAACACAGCTTCCCTCGGGCTCGATTTACTAATTATTATGCAGGTCTCTTGAAGCCGTCCAGCACTTTCGTGGCAAACGCGCGCGCGCACGTACACACGCGCGCATATCACACGCGACGAGAAGAAATCATGCAGGTGCAGCTTGACTCGCGAATCGCACGGGAATATGTCTCTCACTTCCCTCACTCGTCTTTCCTCTCTTGCAACCTTTCCTCTTCCCGCTACCACGAGAAATTGATTCGCACACTTCTCGCATTTCCATAAACAGACGAAGAAAGTCGCGCGCATTCCATGACCAGCGTGCGGAGTCTAAAAGCAAACTAGAATTTCGCGACATGGAAAAAGAGAAACGGAAGAGACGGAAGAAACACACCTGCGTTTCTCGCCGCGGCGGCGTTTCTCAACGTGGGCGTCTCGCAACAGCAAATGTCATCTTGATGTATTTTTCGAAGACGTTCTTTTCGTTATTACAATCACGCAATAGTGCACGGAAAAAAATCGGCGTGTCTTGAATTTTCATAGAAATATCGCGCAAAACATTTTAAATGAGAAGAAAGTTCATATTTTTTTCTATATTCTGTAGGTGAAAAAAAAAAAGATTGGTGATCATACGCGTGCGTATCTTGGCTTTTTCGTATAAATGTTATATATCTTCATAGCTAAAAATCGCAGGTATTAAAAGCCGTGGTAGTTACTCTCGTGGGCGTTTGAGAATAAGCATAAACCGATCATACCGAGAGCACCTGTAAAAAAATACCACGTTAGCAATCATATATCCTGCTTTCGAAGGGTAAATAGCTTCGAGTCTCGCTGCGTGTTGAGATCACCTTTACGAGAGGGTTTAATAGATTATAGAGACGTTAGAGAGGAGTACTTGAGACCTCCTGCCGGCGCGTGGTATTGCTCGAACTTTTGTAGACTTTTATCGCTCGTTGTCGCTGATCAAAACCTGAACCTGAGACTTGCAGACATGTTCCCGTCGGCGCCAACTCGTTGGTATTGCCATGATAATTGTTTTCATAAACCATCTCATATTTTATAATACATATAATTATAAAAAAAAAAGCAATTTTGAAGCTCTTATTACAAAATAATTAGAATTGCGAAATTGCGTCTGTTACAAAGATAAATTTAAAAACTGGTTTCCATGTTCACGGAAATAATTCCAAGCAGTAGAAGACTGAGAAAAAGGTTTTCTCTCTATCGAAAGCGACTCGTGCAGCGATCGACAGGAGAAATTGAGTGATCACTTTAATCACGTTGTAAGTACCGTCCGTGCGATAATAATCATCCCCGGCCGCAACCGTCCTCGTGATTATCCTCAGAAGAGACACGTGATCCCGACGACTCTGGACGATCGAGATAACCGCGAGCTCCGGGGACGTTATTGACCATCCAGACGCTGCCTTTCGTACTTAAGCCGGACTCGCGATCCGGCGCAATGGAAGCGACGGAGAGGGGCTTTTTTCGAACGACGACAACTTGTCCCGCGGTGTTCACGATTCGACCTGGGCTGTGACCTCGACGTCGTAAATTCCGCGTCATAGCGGTTGTCACCGGTTCACCTTTTTACGAGCGTACCGCGGCTCGCATTCACGGCTCGCTCGAGATGTACCCGCGTTGCCAGGGTTCTCCGGATCAGCCATGGATTGTTAAAAGAACCTCTTCGACGAGAAGTCCGTGACAGCGACTTAGTGCATCTTCCACGGCGGTTCTGCTGCTGAGTTGTCCCTAAAAGATCTGAGTCTTCTCAAAGGACTACTTCGAATAACTCGTAAAATAAGCATATATTATATATAAATTTTTTTAACAGTCTTTTTACAACATAGACATCTTGCTGAAACATTTTTCATCGCTTAAATATCGAGCGTTGATTAAATAATAATTTTGAAATAATAATAATAATTGTATCCAGTATCTTCTTCACTTTTTATAATTAACAGAAGTCTTAAGATTGCATATATACTACAAAGATGTTTTAATTCTAAAATGTACACATATGTAAAAATATTTTACATATATCTACGTTACATTGCACAGTCGTAGATTAAATATTTCGCGCAGACACAACGCTATCGTAGTAACTGTACTTCGAACGGATTTCGGAATAGGATCTGTTTATGTGAGGCTGGTTAATGTGCCGGTTGTGTTCGTCGAGAGACAAAGATCCTTTTAAGATCCGAGATATGACAAAGTTTTGATTTATAGCCACGGCGTAATCGACCGGAGAAATGACAATAATTCGTTAGCAAAAGAGTCACGTTATTGATAGCGACTCGACTCACATTGTCACCCGAGACAACGTTAATATGACAAAGCTCCGCCCTGCTAACAGCGTTTATACGCGCAAGTATGCGCCGCGAAGTTATCGTACTCGTATATGATTAAAGTTTCATAAGTATCTCAATTATTACCTCTTTACTTACGGATGAAAAACGCGTGGAAAACAATGTTCAAGGTGATGTCTCTACCTCTAGAAAAAAACATATATCGCAGTTTAATGGCTGTGATTGCTTTGTCATCGTCTTCTCGAGGACATCTCGTTCGACGCGGCCAGCAGCATTCCTGACAAAATTCCAGCTCGGATTTAACACGTAGCGAAACGATCTGCCTATACATTTTTATTACAGTCGCAATTTCTGAAGTGATCTGAAGACGAGGTGCAAGTAATTTATACGAGTTGCGGTTATCGCGCTTATATGCATTTTTTAATAAATTCACCTTCAGGTAAACGGCTTAGAAGATTTTGCTACGAGCGAAATGATAATAGAATAAGAGCTTTTGATTAAAAGGCACGTATTATTACAGATATTGGAAACTAAATAAAATATTTGGTAAGTGCGAGTCATTCGATGCGCACTTTCGAAAGTCTTGAATTAAATTTCGTTCCTATGGACGAAACCTTAAACCTACTTCGCCAGCCCTCATGCTATATATTTTAAGCTTCGCGCGTTTCTCGTATACTCTCGCAACATCAGAAACCGCAACCCCGTGACCCCGTCGACACGTGAAAATAAATCCTGTACAGAGTCACAAAGAAAATTCGAGGAGGACCTCTTCTTAAGGCGAGGAAGAACGACAAGAATCGAACGTCCTCTGTCTCCGTCGGCAGGTCGACGACGCCGAGTTATGCACTTAATCGTTCCGCTTTGTAATTAATCGAGCCTGGGTAACGAGCTGCGTGCGGAGATCCTCGCTGTTGGAATTGCGAACATTTATCATGTATTAATTAAGCGATTAGTTCGCGGCGTCGCTAACGAGGAAGCTTAGTATGTAAGAATTTCTTTAGTTAAGGCGCCATCGGGCAATTTCTACAACGCTAGTCATCTTAGACCCGATGGAATTCGAGCATATATAATTCTAAACGTTAGCACATCCAATAATCATGGTTTATTGATCCTCAAGAAGTAACTTATTATTTCCTATCGAATAGCCAGCGGTACGTTTATCGGATATATCCAGGCCACCACTTGATTTACGTCTGTGTTCTTCATCAATTTTCTACGCTTTCTGTTTCTTACAATCTCCGCATCAACGATTTCTTGTACCCACGTGTCCGACTTATCCGATTTATTGTTATAATTATTGCAACGACAATCGCCACTTTTTACATCTGCGCGTTGAAAAAAAAAGTGCGTCAACTATACACAAATATAAAAGAAAGCTCATTGTAATCGAATCCGATTTGCGACATCGGTGATATAATATATTTCAGTGCGAATTTTTTACGTTCTTGTTTCGCAAGATGCGTCGCGTTGCATGTGACGCGCCGCCCCCGCAATTTTCTTCGCCGAGAGGAACCCCAACGTGTGTCCACATGGGAAACATTATAGCTCTGATTTTCGCGTAGGTTGACACCAGTTCCTGGCCGTGACACGTGGCGCCAATGTGTCGGCGACAGTTGGACGTTATACGCCGATGTCACGGTGTTCGTATTACGGCACGCTGCATTTCTGCGGAAATGCTGGAGCCCCGTTTATCAATCGTTGCGCAAGGTTGCGTCACGAAATCAATCTGACGCGTGATACGTCACTGCTGCAGCGTGTCCGCAACGCTGAGTAAATTTTACGTTATGGTCATATTCGCAGATACATCGTAAAACGACCGTCGTAACTCAAACGACGGCAATCAGTAGTTTCAATGGTCATAACTAAACATGCGAAGCTTAATAGCTCCGCTCATTTCAGAGATGTAAACCGGTTTCGAATCGCCTGGTTTTCCGATACATCCTGACGCGACAATGAGCCGTACATCTAATTTGCGCATTTTTCTTTCTCGATTCGCGATCTAGAAAACGGAGCATCTAATTCAGATACATATATCTGTCATAAATGTAATTGAATTAAATTAAATCTTAAATAAAGAGAGAAATATTAGTCTTATAAAATCTATGCTGTATAAATGTATCGCAACGTTTTTAACTCTTTCTCTGTATAACATTCTCAAGCTATCTTATTGTTAGTTAGTTTCTCATTAAGATATCAATCGTAAAGAAACAAAACCATCGAATATATTCGATGGTCACGCAACAAAAAACATGTTTCGGATAGATAATGTGGTCACGTCGTGACTTCTCTGACCACCGACGAGAATTATCCTAACGATCCACGACAACAAAAGATTTACAAGAAGAAATAAAGTTGGGCACACCGGTATAAATAGCGAGCACGAGGTACCGTTGTGACCGTACCGGGGTCGGGGTGATGCGATCGTGATCGATGTAGATCGTTTCTTTCGGTCTATCTGCGGCAATCCGTGCTCGGTTAGACTCGGTGTGTCCCCTACCAGCCAATCTACATATACCGGTAAACTACGTGCTTTTACGGACACACATAGCGGGAGACCTTCGTGCACATGCACGCGCGAATAAGTTATACATACATATATATAAATACATAACAACCGAGATCTGTTTCCGGGTCACGCTACGGCAGGTTGACGCCAAAGATATCGGCGCTATTGTCCTTCGTGCTCGATATCTACGATCCATCGCATCGATTAGCATTGATTTGTGGATCATCGTGATTGGCCCGCGGCCAATGCCGATTTACTCGGATACGTATGTAGATAGTTGCGGCGGGAATCTTCCCGTCTGGCGGACGGATCACAGGTAATCAGCTGGTCATTCGCCCGCGGTGAGAGACAAGATCGAAATCGCTCGATCTCACGTAGAGAGACCTGACGCACACCTATGACGCTCGGATATTTCATAGTCAATAGCGTATCTGAATCATCGCGATCGAACGTTTAAGATTCGCTTACGTAACACACGAGATGTCCGCGAATTCAGAGTTTGCCTTGGTCAACATCCGAGAAGAAAACAGATTGATATAGGTGTTGCTTAAAGCGCTGATAAATTTCTGTTAGATTCGAATCTCTCCTTTCGCTGGTGGTTACGAGCGTAGCTTTAATTGCATCGCAACGATCTCCTGTGAACCGAGAAAGACACCTGCAACCAATGAGAGTTGCAGCTGATATCCGAGTTTCCTAGATTACATAACGATTCGTGTCTAACAGAGTATGGAACTCCAGTGTGTTCCAGTCAGTGTGAATATAGGGATATTAGATTCAAATCGTATCTCTGTGCCTTTTTTTCTCTCTTTTTTTTTTCGATAAATGAAATTGTATAAACTGCGAAGGTAGAATTTCTAATTCTGCCTCGAAAAGAACAAAAATATCTCTTCAGCACGATTAAAAATTGATTTTAACAAATCTCGCGCTGAAACTAGTATAAAGTTCGTTTCTCTTTCTCTTTCTTTCTCATCTCCAGGCTTTATCCAAGATCTATCTTTTTTTTTTTTTTTTACGAAAGAGAATGGTAAATATCGGAAATTATTCTTTGAAATTGGTGTTAGTAACATCTCTCTCTCTCTTTTATTCTTATTTGTACATATGTACTTACCGGAACTAAATCGTTTCACAAAAATAAATTTTTCTTTCTTTGCGCCGTTGTATTCCAACACGCCGTGGTCAACCAACAGCTGTTGAAAGAAAACGGCGCATAAAAAGGGAACTTTTATCTCTCGCGGAACAATTTTTTGCCACACAATTTGAATACTTCGAAATATAATATTTATTTTTAAATTCTAGTTTTACTTTTATTTTATTTTTATTCTTTAATCGTATCTTATTCTATTTTTATTTGCTGTTGTCTTTATTTCTTTATTGAAAATTAATTTTTATTTGTAAAACCAATATAAATCAAACAATATAAGTTTAATTTATAATTCTCTATCTCAGATATGTATAATTCTTTTTAAAATTAATTTTGATGGAAGTATTCTTATTTACTGTAGATATTCATCCTATTGGCTTTAGGTATGGCTGGTAACATATCGATAGCAGACACCTGCTATATAAATTGTACATAATATATCGATAGCAGGTAGCAATATATATATGTTTGCGATTTTCCTACTCTACCGATGTTCTTGTGAGTAAAACCACTTGTGATCCTCATGTAATATAAAGAAACCCATAGATGGATCTAAATAAGAATGCTTTCCCACAGTACAAAGCCTTACAAAACGTTACGGTTCGAAGATTCAAACCTTCAGACAATGTGGCATGGTGGTGAGTGCTGGTGAGTGCATGGCTCTAGTTGTAAGTTCAAGAACCTACTTGAGCTACTTGTGTTGCTTCGTTAGTTCATCAGGAAGTTCAACTATTTTATTTCTTGATGAAAATAAGTTATGTGAGCAAATTCTGATTGCAGATAAAATATCCTTGACAGTGACAGTGAAGCACATGTTGTGTCAGCTAATCGTGAAGAAGCGAGTAAAAAATTTATTTGTCTCCTGGCTATGAGAGGAAACTGATAAAAGTATATTTCAATACTTTCATCAAAGTCGACTTCAACTGTAAACTGCAATTCACTGTGTCCGTACCAAGCAAAATACTTTCACGTGCGCTACACAAATTTCTTTTATCGATTTAACTGATGGAAAAACGTCAAGGTATTATTTAGAATGCAAAAAATATTAAAACTTCGTTTCTTTGTGGTTCTCTCAAGGCAAACCAGTGTAATTTCTATGATGTAAAGTTGACTCACATCTCACACGGATCTTCAATATTGGCTCTCACCATTCCTTTGCAATCCCACGTGTGTGTAAGTGCGCGGGTTGCGTGGTTGCGACAAGCAGTAGGTGTGCTCATATACTTACCTTCACAGGTGGTCCGTTTTTCAATCACATCAGAAACAACAGCGTTACAAGACGAGCGCGTGAAATTCTTGTGATAAAACATCCAATTTATTTTTGTGATTTATTTACACGATGATTATGAGGACGTTGTTCGCTGTTCATCCTGTGTCTCTCTCATTGATGTTCGTATTCACGGTCACTGCCATCAGCGGCAATTACAATGATATTAATCTACCGGGAGAGCACATCAAGTATTACTTCAACTCTTTTCCCACGGAAGCAGAAAAGTGCCGTAATGATCCCACTTGTTTACATAAGGTAAGGTTTGTATTTTTATATAGATTTTAATTTCTTGATGTACTTTCACTTTCTATAAATATTTTCTATAAATGCTATGCGTAAAATTTTATACTTTGTTGCGGTATCTTTTGCGCATTGTTACTTGATTTGAGCACACACAATCCTGTTTTAATTTTATAAAATTTTTCTATCATTTTTCATATGTACAAATTTTGTATATAATTAGATTTGTTTAAGATTATCAATTTTGCGATATATTTCATAGAACAGTCTCGATACAGAAGCTTGTTGGGGTTACGAGGAAAATTGCAAAGCCGCGAATTCTTTTTCCGTCCCAAATTGTGCGGGCGACCACAAAGGATGGGTTGCCACAAAAAAAGCTCAATTAGATACATTTTATACACAAGGCGATTTTGGATATGTACGCGATCAGAGAAAAGAAATGATGCTATTATGTCAACCGGTGTTCCAGGTAAGTTTATACTAAAAAATCATAATATAAATTTTACGACATGTGAGAAAAACAAACAAAAAAATTAAATAAATAGAAAAGATGGTTTTTTAAATAGAAAAAAAGATCTTATTTGAGTATCGACAAAAACATGTAAATTTCATTTCTATTTTTAAGTCAATTCTTTAATTATAAATAAAAAAAATCAGAAACAATAATACACACAAATAGCAGTTAAAAAAAAATATATATAAATACAAGATCAAAAGTACCAAGTCACGAATATAGATTTATATTATGATAAAATTCTGCGTTTTATTTTTCAGGATGATTCGTCTCTAGAATGTTCAGAACATATGAGATTTTGCAGAGCACGAAACGTAATGGTAAATTTTACAGATTTATTAAATCGTAAAGAACCTATACGATATAAAATGGATGTTTTAAAGGAAGGTCAAATTGGTGGTTACTGCATGTAAGTAACTAAGAACAAGCAAAATAAAAATTGTTGGTGCGAGAAATGGAAAGTGTTTAACTCTCTCTTTTGCGATCAGGCTAGACGAAAGGAGATTGCAGGAAAATGCGGATCATATCAGTCCGTTGCAATCTTGGGGACCAGAATTACGCAATTTTCGAAGGCTACCTCGTAGGCCGATAATCGATGGCGACTGTGATATTGTTATTGAGAAACCGACTTTTTTTATGAAAATAGATGCCAGTAAGTTTGAAAATATTTGCAAAACAATTTTGCTGAATAAAAGCTATTATATAATAAAAAGCACAAGTAACATTATATTGTGTAATGGCCTTTATTCAGCAAAATTGTTTTGCTTAAACTACGGCTCATATTCATTTATATTGTTAAAGTTGTTCTATTTCAGCAGTAAATATGTATCATCACTTTTGTGATTTTGTTAACTTATACATATCAATGCACGTAAATCTATCACATCCATCCGCCTTTGACACCGACAACCACATTTTAATTTGGGAAAGTTATAGGTATCAAGCATAAAATATAAAACTGAAAAATGATGATGGTGTAAAATGAAACTATCGTCGATTTGTTTTGTTTTCAGCTATCGGTCGGCGTTTCAAGATACCTTTGAAGTATTTACAAAAAATCCACTATGGGACTTAAAAACATTCCGAGGAAAGACCGTATGCTTCAAGAATTTAGTGTTTCCCCTTTTGCCGCGAATGATATTTGGACTGTATTATAATACACCACTCGTAATAATATTGTATATCTTTGCATCAAGATACACCATAATCTAAGAAAAACAGTTAAGTAAGAGAGCACTTTTTTAGATTTATGGCTGTGAAAAGTCCGGATTATTTAAATCCTTCAGCGATCACGTATTACATCGACTACAAATACATCTAAATCAAAGAAAAGATCGGAAGATTCACGTTACATTGTTGAGCAGAGACACTCAGTACAGAAGGATCTTAAATGAGAACGAATTGGTAAAAGCTTTGAAAGAAAATCCAGAATATAAAGTCAGAAAGGTAAAACTTCAATACCAATGTTGCAATCAATATTTTATTGATGTTATTTGATCATATAATCGACTCTTTCTCATTGTTCTAGGTAGTATACAATAAAAACGTGCCATTTAAAAAACAATTAGAAATCACTAGAAATACCGACATTTTTATTGGAATTCACGGCGCCGGATTGACACATTTGATGTTTCTGCCAGATTGGGCAGCAGTATTTGAAATGTAAGATCAATTCCCTATATAATATTTCTATGACTATACAATTGTAAATGTTGTATACATCTTACTATTTTTTCAGATATAATTGTGAGGACCCTAACTGTTACAAAGACCTTGCACGATTGAGAGGTATGAAATATTTTACGTGGAAGGATACATCGAAATTAGTGCAAGAAGACCCGGTGCGTTTATACAGATTTTTTTTTAATACCACTATTCAACAATCTTTTCGATTATTATAATTAAATATAATCGTAAATAGTATTGTATGTGAGCAAAGTTCTTATTTAATAATAGACATTTATATAATTTATATGTGCATAAAATATTTCTATCAAATCTCTTTTCTCATTGTTTAATAGAAACTTATATTTATGTACAATGTATATGTGTGTAATCATATTAATTCTTACTAAATTAATACTTAATTTGTAGGGAACGCATCCTGATGGCGGAGCTCATGCCAAATTCACGAATTATAGTTTCGATATCAAAGAGTTCCTGAGAATCGTTTCGCTTGCAAGAAATCATGTTAAAAATCATAATGCGTTTAAGAAGTTTATTAACAATAATTTTCCTACTGAAACGCAAAATGATACCGAGATGACAGATAATGAGTCAATGCAGTCTTCCGGTTCGAAAGAATCAATCCAATTACAATCGGAATCAAATATATTATCCAAGGATGAATTATAAAAAAAACGTTAATAGATACTAAATTTAAAAACTTTGCATGATAACAAAAGTGTTACGTATAATGTTATCGAAAATGTATTTAGCAATGACCGAATCCTTTCTACTTATTTTTATACTAATGTAAATATCTATTTTAATAAAAAACTTTGTGATATATATGTATATAAATCAGATTAAATCTGAGTTGTGTAGCTTTGGCACTTCTTTAATTAAAAATCCTTAATTATAAAGTTTGTATATATAAGTAGAAAGTAGCTCTTTATATATACATATATGTTTAGATATAAATTATATAACGTTTCTTTCTTTTCAATTATAAATCAATTATAAAAACTTTTGGAGGAGTATAGTACAATTATCACAAAAATGATCAAAAGTTATAAGATTAACTCGTATAAATTTTTACAATTTGAGTTGTACTTGAAACCTGTAAAGTACCAGTGCTGAGAATATAGTTATGGCCATATATACAATTAAAATTAATACAGCTACTGAATCTTTAACGTACAATGTATACGTTACTAAATTGACAAGACCAGTCATGACGTTACTAAGCAGAAAGAAAAGTAGGCCATTGTAATTTACAGCATCGAAAATCTCTAAAGATTTTTTGACTACATATTCTTTAGTTTCTTCTCTCTTATTTTCCATATGTTTCTTTACATTTAAAATTAAATCCAGCATTATTCTTTTCCCTCTATCTTTTTTGCTTTCAACATAGGGTATATCTACTGTATGATTAATTAAATCCAACACAAAGTCTACAAGTAGCAAGAGCATAAGTAACAGAACTGCCAAGCTCAATATCCATAAACAGTATCCGGCATTAGCTAATCTTCTTGAAACTTTAAAGTATGAATCACATAACAATGTTGCAATATATGCAATTGCACATATAAAAGATAACCTAATACACAACAATATGGACGCATTGTAGCTTATTACAACATCAACATTGTACAGTTTAATGGAAGTGGTCATCTTCAATTTTGTATGAAACTTTTGATATGTAGAATATATTATTCTTCCAACAGCTATACCAAGAAAATATAATCCTACATAACCAGGTACAGAAATTAGACCTTCTCGATTCGCAGAGAAAAAATCATCTCTAGGACTACTTCCCAACACCCACGTTTTCAAACCTTTTGTGTTCATTGTGTATTCGTGCATTCCTAATATCCAAATGCCTGAGAAAAGTGAATACTTTGAACTAATAGTACTGGTAATCATACTAATAATAAATTTAACCACAGCTAATGTTACAAAAAAATTCCAATGAACACCATATTCAGAAACATGCTTCTGATATCCTATAAATTCCACTGCTACAAAACGTCCAAGACCTAACAACAACAGAAGCGCACAATTTCGAAAACAATCTTTTATATTTTTTCTTAGAATGTCTTGAAATCCTGCTTGACGATCAAGAAAAAAATCCCGAGTCTGTGGCGCAACCACAGCATTGGCTAATATAAACAATCCAACACCCGTATCCATTAGACTATATCCATATACTTCTGTTTTTGCAAACTTTCGCGGAAAACTACGGAAATCGACGGCCAAAATACAAATAGCAGTTATAATATTAGTTAATGCACGAAAATTTGTTATAAAAGGTTTCCTGGTAGGAATGGACGGCACAGCTGTATTGGAAAGGATGGTTTTCTCATTCCATAGCAGCGTTAGATTCAGCGCAGAAATAAATATCATTACGATACAAACGCTACCACTATATTCCGACAGTACAGTGCAACATAAGATAGTCGGAATGACAATTAGCATAAACTCTACGATGACATTCATATTTTTGTGTTGAATGCATTTCCTAAAAACTCCCAGAGTTGTTGTTGTCAACAAGATACCACAAACGTTCGGTAGAAGTGTGAAAATAACCTCATACGGCGTTGTACCTCCGTGATCGGAAACGAACGCTTCTTTTTCGAGTCGGTACTGTTCCTTGGTCACCGAGGATGCCATTGATACAGAAATATCGAATTCTGACGTTCTACGAATGTTTCCAACCTAACTATAATTTGGTGTAGTTAATATAAGACAAAAACATACCTGGCAGTAAACTTACAGTCGCTAATTTTCGTCGTTGATGTGTTATTTAGATGAGCTCGCAATGTTTATGATGATAAATGCACATCACATTGTGTCAGTTTAGCGCAAATGTCATCTATCTGGTACGCACTTACGTGACAGAGTTCCTGGATGAAGGAAAACGCCTGCGCATAAACATACACGTGCAAATCTGTCAAATATATGCATATAATTTTTGTAGCAAAAGAAAAACTACAAAAAAAAACTTACGTGTCCATACAGCTTTCCAAAACTTTGAAATCGTTCTTGCGTTGCATTGAATCATGACTATTAGCAGAGAGATCAATCAATCAATCGATGTTGTTGTTGTAGCGGCTCAGAAGGAACGGAGAAACATCAGTTATGCGTGCGGATAGCTTCTTTCCTGCGATTTGATTGATAGCACCGGGCTGCACTAGTTCACAGTCTATCTTTTTTTATCCATATTAGAAAGAAAAAGATAGACTGTGAACTAGTGCAGCCAGTGTATGGAAAAAGAACAAACCTAAAGAGAAGACTTCTCTCTGCTTCCGTACGCATCTCTATACTGTTTTTTTAATTAATGCTCGTGACTCGCATTTCGGTACGTCGTGGAAACTGTTTCTGGGTTTTCGACATTTTTCTACACTGTGAAGTGTCAAATATTTGCACGGAAAAATGGTGAGTGTTTGTGTGTTATTTTTCAATTATGTTATTTGCGTTTTATTTCGTTGCTCCTTATAGTCGTTAAGAGAAACACTTTTAAATCATAATTCTAGTGAAACAACGAAAACTGTTTGTTATGGAGGTTATGCTACTGTCAATCGCATATGACAGTGCATGTTTAAGTAATAAATAAATACAAGAATATCGAATACCTTTCTTTTACAGAGTATTCTTGCATATAACGGCGGTGCTGTGATCGCAATGAAAGGCAAGAATTGCGTGGCTATAGCGGCCGATCGAAGATTCGGTATACAAGCGCAGACAATAATGTCTGATTTCCAAAAAATTTTTGAGATGGGACCACATTTATACGTCAGTCTGCCAGGACTAGCCACCGACACTCAGACTGTCATTGAACGGCTGCGTTTCCGCCTAAACCTTTACGAACTGAAAGAAAGCAGAAAGGTTAATCCTAAGACGTTCACTGCGATGATCTCACATCTTTTGTATGAAAAAAGATTTGGGCCATATTTTGTAGAACCCATAGTCGCTGGATTGGATCCTGTTACAGCCGAACCATTTGTCTGTAATATGGATTTGATAGGATCCAGAAACATGGCTGAAGATTTTGTAGTTGGTGGAACTTGTACAGAACAGCTATATGGTATGTGTGAATCGCTTTATGAGCCAAATTTAGAGCCTGATCAATTATTTGAGACTGTTAGCCAGGCTTTAGTTAATGCATTTGACAGAGATGCTATCTCTGGTTGGGGTGCTGTTGTTTATATTATGTAAGTATCTTGAAAACATTGGATTATAAAATTTAACTGACAATATAAGTAAAATAATACTATCTAAGATTTCTTAGATTATTATATCAGAAAAGCAAGAAATTTATGTAAATTTTTGTCTTGTAATTTATATGAAAATAAAATAATTTTTCACTTTATCAACAGTATCGTTAAAGAAAAAGAAAAATGTTCTACAAATTTATTTGTTATAGTCGTAAGTGAAGTAATATCGGTTTTATTCTTTTGTTTCAGAGAGAAAGATAAAGTCACAAAAAGAACCATCAAAACACGAATGGATTAAACTTTATATCAATATGAACAACAACAATTTCATAATTACCATTGTAATTAAGTCTAAGAAATGTAAACAAAAGTTTCTAAGATCGTTGTAATTAATTAAATCCCTCATACCATTTATCTTAGCATGAATTTGTATTCTTTATGCAGTGTTATATTTTTCCAATTTGATAATATATTGAAGAAAAAACATTTTTTTTTTGTTTTGATACGAGGTTTTTTGCGATCATAACGATCTTATATGGGAAAAAAGGGAGGTTTATATATTTACTAACTTGCTATTTAACACGTTGATTGCCGCGCGAAAAAAGTACTACTTTAGCGAAAAAAGGGGTTGTAACGGGGAGGAACTCGGCTATTTTAGACAGTTTGGACTTTCGGTTCGATTCGTCATTATTCGGCTCCCACTCGTATAAGATGCGTTCATGGCCGCTGCTGTCAGCTGTATAAATGTAAACTTGCACAAATAATGTATTAAGAAGTTTATTGCTGCAATGTTGATCAATAAGTTATGCGTGGCATTTCAAAGAATTGCAGTGAGCAGAATAAGTACGTATAACACAAGTAGTATAATAAGTATATTTACATAAGTATATATTTATTACCGAATCATAACCCAGTTTAACCCACTCTTACGTACATGTTCGAAAAAGTTCAAAACGGGGCAAGTTAACAATAAATAAATAACATAATGTTTTAATAAACTAACATATACTTTTAATTTTATGTATTTCAGCTAATGTCACAGCAAGATGTTACTCGACACAGCAATCAAAATGGGATACAAACGTAATTTCGCGTCAAAAGTCAAATGGCCATGACATATTACACTGTACAAAGACACATGGTATCAAGTTTACACCTGGGACACTTAACATAGATTTTGGAGTCCCAAGAAATACAGATTTAATAAGAAATATTATTGAAATGCCTGTTGCAAAGATTTCTCCATTACAAGAGCCTGCAACACGAGTGCCTATTCAGTACGATTTTCTGATAGTAGAAAAAACTATAGACCTTCCCGCAATCGGAGAAATCTTTGAGAAACAAGCAGTGCGATTGATAGTGATCAGACGTAAGAAAATGAAGAAGCACAAACGAAAGAAATTGCGTAAGAAGATGAAATACGAATGGGCAAAAGTGAGACAAAAACGAACAATAAAGAGAGAAAGAGCATTTCATGGGGAGCTTATCAGTCAGATCAAAGCAGCAGAAGCTTTTGATCCCAAAGAATACGTCAAGGGAAGACTTAATATCTTGAATAAGGAGAGAATACCGAGAACTTACAGAGGCGAAATTTTGCCTCAAGAAATGATCAAGAAGTTCATAGAAGAGAAGAAGAAAAAACGTGAAGAAAAACTTAACATACCACGTTTATAACTCTATAAATAAATTTTAATTGTAATAGAATTATCATATCTTGTTTTCATTTTTAATAAACAAAAACGTCCCGGCATTCTTTTGTGGCAAATTGAACATATGTCACTGTACTGATATATAATAAGATTTACTTATTTTTACTTAAGAACTTAAAGCCGCCAGGATTATTTTTCCAATTCGTACGCGTCATAGCGTTTCTTTAATAAATAAAGGGCCAATTGAAACCAATGACAAAGGGCCTGTTTTTTAGCTGAATTTTCATCTTTATTCTTTTTCTCTACTTTAAAGAGAAAAAAAGGTAACGGTACAAGAAGTTCATATAAAAAGAACAGGCCTATACGTAAATCTGTTCTCTGCACTAGGACTGCGCGAAGCTGCACTATGCAGATGAAAAAGAACAGACCTATAGATCGTAAACAACAACAATCAGAAATTTGTGTTCTCGTCATGTTTTTTCTACGAGGTTATAAATAAAAGTTTTAATGATATTTAAATCACTGTTGAAATTGTCGTTTTTTTGAATAAAGTTCTACAGTAAACAGTTTGCGATGGCTTATGATATTTGTGTAATAAATTTTGCATGTACACGTATATGTGCATACATGTTTCCAAAGTGAATTGCTTTATCAGTATAAATGTTTTGGTGAAAAAAAAAATGAATCAAAATTGCTTGTAATATTGCACTCATAAAACTTATTAACCATGTCGAAAAGTACTACAGTAATTGCAAGACCAAAAGTTAGATTCTCCGAAGTTTCTGACAACCTTCAAAACAAAGAAGACATAGACAAACAATGTAAAGAGAAGGTTATTCAGCAAACAAGTGGTCCAAGAATTATAAGCAATATAACTCATAAAAAACCTGTTAGAATTGTGGATCCTAAGAAATCAAATGCTGATAACAAAACTACATCTGGAAGTAACTGTGCAACAGAGACCTTGCCACATTGCAGTGGTACTGTATCTGAAAGTATACAAAGTGCTCAGTCTTATAAAAATGTGCCAAAAGTTGAGTCAGTAAAAATTTTATATAATAATACTAACAATATAAAAGGAAGTGATAGTATATCACAAATTGATAAAAAGGATCAAGGTAAAGTTCTGATGGATCACAAATCAAATGTGGAACAGAAAGGAAAAGAAAATAAAGGTATGTTGTACACAAATTTAAGATAACAACTTAAATAACAAAAACAGACATGTTTCAATCAAGCTAGTTTCTGATATTCACTGCTAATACTGCAAAATCTATTGTACATGTAATGGAAACTGGTAGTAAATATCAGACACAGTAAATTTGCAACTAGTGATATTTGGAATTAATCATTACAGGATGTAAACATCAAAAAAAGACAAAATCTCGATCTGTACCAAATATTAAGTCAAGTTACAAAGTTCCTAGAACAAGATCTTTTAGTTCTAGTACAAAATCCACATCCAGTATTATGCCATGTCATAAAACTGTGACAAGAAATAAAATATCTCCTGCTAAAAAGATAGTATTACGTGATGTATCAAGTTCGAAAATTAGAACTTCTGTGGAACCAGGAATTTATCATCCAAAAAAAAGAAATGATATAAAACTAATGCAAAAAAAAGATGATGCAAACAAAAGATGTACCATTGCATTAGATGCTGAAGAACTGGCCCAACCAAAATACAATTCTATTATGTGTACTATTGATAAGCTGAAAGAATATCAACAACAAAGAATTGTTACAGATATTAATCACTTACCATCTGCACAAAAAAATATTATAAATGGAAAGGTAAGATTTTATAAAAGAGAAGAGATTGTTTAAATTTGTTAAAGTATTTTTGCAATACAGATTTCTACAGCACTGGATTTTCCATTAGATGAGATACTTTACAAAAACTTGGTGGACTTGAGCATAGCTGAAGAACAGTTGCCATCTACTATTACACGAAGTAAAGATCCAAAACCTCGACAAAAAGATGTTGTACTGAACTTGGCTGATTTCTTCACGCCTGAAGATACAAATGAAGCTTATGAAGCTGTACAAAGTAAACCTCGAATGCCAAAGTTGGTAGAAAATTGGAATGCTTTTAAAATATGTGATATGATTCACGAATGGAAACATAGATTAGATGATATATAGGTTACAAAGTAGCACTGCAAATGTTTTGAAGCAATGTTCTTTGTTCCTACATTTGCTAAGGAAGATAGAATGATGATTTGAAGCATTTATAGCGCTACGTTGACTTCAGCTATAAAATAACATTGCTTCAGTTTATTCAACAAAATTATATTAAATATTAAATTTCTGTAATATAACTAATACTAATAATATAGTAATATAAAATTTAAAGAAGTATGAAATAAATACAATAATTACATAAATAGTAAATACAATTAGTAAATAACAACATAACTTATATACTCAATATTGTAACATTTTTGTAAACAAATTAGACAATATCACTTGTGAGATATACGTCACACAAGTGATTACTTTGTAACTTACATTTAAAACTAGACTTAGTAAAGTGTGGTCCAATAACAAATTTATATATCTTTACTCTTGGAATGAAACTTTTATTAATCTTCCATCTGGTTCAAACTCTGATGGCACTGATGTAGAATTAATTCCATAATATCTCTGGCGTAAGTAAAAATAGAGATAATTCAGATTGTAATAAAGACATGTGCCAGCCAATATCATTCCAATTACAACCCCAGCAATGATTACTCTGTTAAATGTAGATACAAATTAGCTTTGATACGTTTAAAATATAACATATTCTTCAAAATAAATTTAATGTACTGACATAATCATCCAGATATTATAATCCTTGTAGCTGCAACATAAATTTTCGGCGCAGCAATACTCCCATGATTCACACAATCCCCATACACAGTAATGAGCACTAGCCTAAATATACATAAATGTTATAACAGCTGTAACTGCAATTTTGATTATAGAAATATCAAATTAGAAAGCAAAATTGTGATATATGTAAAACGCAGGAATGGTTTTTGTGACACGCAAGAGTAAGCTTTCCTTCAAAGCATCAGGTTTCTCTACAATCGCTATGATAAATACATGGATAAGCGAAAATCTTAATAAAATAAAAAGTAATATAAAAAATATATATAAATTACCGGTGAAATCGCAAAAATCCATATTAATATGGAACATATACTATTTGACAGATACTCCATTATATGTATGTATTATTTACGATAAAGCCAAGTTGTATGTAAACCATACTATATATGACATATAAACATATGGTCTATAACACACAAAATGACATAGATGCATATACATAGCATAAAACTATATGGGCCAATGAGCGTCTAGCATAAACTCGCCATATTGATTTACATGAAACTATGCTAGATGCTCATTGGTCCAAATAGTTCTATGCATATGCACTCTATGTCATCTGAGCAGATCAGTGAACGCTTAGTGATTCTTTAATATGATTGAATCTTGCCTTTAGATCTTAGTTGGATCTAAGTGCAGAAACCAATCATATTGAAGAATCACGAAGCGCTTAGGCCTATCCTACACAAAATGACATAGCTGCATATGCATAGCATAAAACTATATGGGCCAATGAGCGTCTAGCATAAACTCGCCA
>QVNV01023806.1:0-12095 GCA_014825455.1 Pseudomyrmex pallidus | reverse complement strand
TATTTTGGCAAAACAATAACGATACGGCGAATTAGCAGTATATTTGCAAAATTAATTTTAAAAAGAAATTGTCTAATTATAATTGAGTAAAAAACTTTTAGCTATGTGATGCAACATGTAAAACATGTAAAAATATAATTGCAAAATGAAAAAATCAGAATAATTCATGTATATGCTTAGAAATGCACAACCCAATAGGCACATTTTGTGGAAGTATTGCACAAAAATGGCTTTATAAAATGACAAAAAATTTTACAATGATTTTGCACAACGACTCTTCTCTAATTTTTGACAAATATTATTTACAGAATTTTACTTTTACAAATCTGTTGCGTTATGGCGAATCATAAAATCGCCGTCATTCATAATGCAATTATTGTGCAATATTTAGTATTAATGGCTGGACATTTAGTAATGAAGTGCAAAATAAGTGCAATTTGTGATATTTCAAAATTTGGTAAAAATCACAATTAGTTTTGCATCATTCTAATAGCTTGAAAATAATTATAGCAAAGTATAATATTTTTATATAACACATAGAAAAACGAATAACAATCATTATTATTTTTAAAAAATACTGAAACTCAGTGAGACTACTTAACTACGGTGAGTGATTGCATTCTTAAAATATTAAATATTCCAAAAATGCGCTCAGAATATTTATTGCATATTAAATAATATTATGCGCTTATAGGGATGTATCTTACTTAATTATTTATATTTCTTAAATGTTTGACAAATGTTACTTAGTCATCCAGTCATTAGACAAGTATCTTATTTCTTGTAATGTCAATGAAACAAGTGTAATAATCAAGAAAGAATTAGTTTTATATTTTTTAATCTGAGAAATATAAATACGACCATAAGATAATTATATAGAAATACGATCATAAGATAATTATAATTTTTCTTAGAGAGGATTCAATTTTTGTCAACGGAACATATGCAAGTGAAAAACAACTTAATGTAACGCACTTCTTAGCACAGCAAATGGCATATCAATGGATTCTTCGATCAACACTCCCATTATATTGGTCTTCCTCATGGATACATGACGTTTCTAAGTTTTTAAGCTTCCATCTACTCCAAATTGTTGGTATTTTTTCTACAAGTGCTTAATCTGTCGAATTAGATTATGCTACATATATATTCTTATGCAGAAATAACTCATTGTCAGTGTCTCCCGGTAAAAAATTTGTGATATATAATTATATATAATTATATATAGTTCTACACAAATTAACATTATTATATTAAATTATGCAAATTTATATGCCGAATATGTCCGTACAATTGTATACATGGAGAATTTCTTTTATTAAGAGAATGGCTTCAGATATATTCCATATCCAATTACAAAATAACTCTATTAGTATCATGTTAAATACAGAAAAATTTATATAAAAAATATTTTTCGTTATCTAGAGATCACTTCAAGATTTTGAAGTAACGAAAAATATAATATTATATAATTTTTTTGTTTCTAACATGATATTAATAGAGTTATTGTGTGATTGGATATGGAATATCTCTGAAGCCATTCTCTTAAAAAAAGAAATTCTCCGTATATAAACTTGTATGAACATATTCGGCATAAATATTTGAATACTTAAATATAATAATGTTAATTTGTGTAGAAGTATATATAATTATATGTAATTATATATCAAACATTTTTTACTTGTTATTTTGAAATAAAGTGTTAGCAGACTTAAAGGAAAAACTTTGATTCGGTAATTTTTATTTCTAGATACTTAGTGAATTTGGATTGGAACGTTGGTATGTTGAAATTAAATATGGACAATGCACTACAAATCTTTCTTTAAATTTTCGTGGCATAATGTATGATATACTTTCTTCGAGATCAAAATTCGCTTTACACCGCGATAACAGAACTTTCACCGAAACGGAATTATCTCTTCAATTCCTCATAAATGAAAGGTATGTAACTGAAACAACATAATAAAATATTTGTTTATAAAAATTCTTAAATATATCAATATAATATAGTTTAAGTAAAGGGTTACAAAATCTATACATTTATACATCTACAAATATTAATGTTTGCTGATAAAATAAAAAACAATTATGTCTAAAAAGATAATAAATCTGTAACATAAGTGACTTATAATGTAAATTGTTGCAGTAACTGTCCTTCGGATGTTTCATCAGTAGAAGGAGCGCCGATTTTATTAGATTAGATGTACATATTATGTGCAACGTTTTAAAAGGTCGTCCGAACTGTACATTCATTGTAAGTAATTATATGTATATAAGATTCAGAGTCATACTATTATAAACGTTGGAAATGTTTATTTTGATGTTGTATAAAAATTTTCTACTTGAGTAGAATTATACTTCGGTAAAAAAAAAAGAGAAAAAACACACCGAAATAGCTCACTAAGTGTAATGTTACTATTTAAATGCATGGATCACGTATATACTTATTGTTATCACTAAAACCAAGAAAAAAATTGCATTTGACTACATTTTTAATATAAAATCTACAGAATTTAATAAATCAAAAAAATAATAATTAGTATTTGTTATAGACAAACGGAGCACATAGAGTTACATAACGTCAGGAAACTCGAACTACGTTATTGACATGACTAAAACAAAGTTTTTGGAAGCATAATTATCTTTGATCATTCAAGAATAACATACTTTCATATTAACACTATTTACTGACAAACAATTAGTAAAATAATTTAATATTAGTAATACTTAAACATTTAATTTTATTAAGTTTACTAATTAATTAAAGCTCTAATCAAGTAAATTAATACTTACTAATTATTGTATTATATTTAAGTACTATACAACAATACTTGTAGTAAAACGTTTGGTCAGATATATAATGTTTATGATTCAAATACTCATGAATATCACCTGAATAACGAAATAAAGAATCTAAAAGAAAATAAGAAAGTTTAATATTAGCACACTGTTGAATAAATTTTCTATAATATATATAATTTACAGGTATTGTTTTTTATGCTATGTAATGTAAATATTTGTTTAAAGAAAAATATTTTACATTAGAAAAAAAATGTTACACATTTAACTAAAATATTTGTACTTCATTTTCTTGACTGAATGGTTTATTCACAAGAAATATTTTTTAAAATGACAAATATTAACATATTAATAAATTCAAACGCTGTATTTTTTATATCAAACTTGAAATCTGAAGAATTTCTGAATGTGTATCTGTAATGAGTTCAAATCGAGAAGAGAATCTTACTGAGTGTAGAGAAAGAAAATCGGGAAAAGTAGAAATGCATGCGAAATATGCAGGACACTTACTGATAGCCTGTAATGGCTATAAAGTGAGAGGCTTTCTGATAAGAAATATGCGTAAAACAGGCAAGTTTTTGTCAATCTCGTTTCTTTTGTCGATTTACACCGAGTATATGAAAATACATAATATCTTGTTTTTGTCTATAATACACAAAGAACTATTGAAGAATTAATTGATGTGTTCCTTGCAATAATAAGTTTTCAATTAAACAAGAATGTGTCAGAGAGATCTTATTTTGTGACAAGGTAAAATTCTTTCATTCTGTAATATTTATTGACATGGAATAAGATAAGTTAGTTTTTGAAACAAGAGCCTAAAGATGTCATCGCCATCAATGTCTTTTCGAGGCGTACCTATATACGTCGTTGCCGTAGTGTATTAATAAATGTATGTACACAGTTATTTGTTTCTTTTTTTCTTTATCTTGAAACTGTTGTTTCACTTTTACGTTATACTTTTCTGCAATTCGGATGACGCAAGCGTTGTTAAAGCCTTCACACACAAATCGTTCTCCATAAATCATATTGAAAAACCTAGCTAATCATATTAGGATTTTTCGAATCAGATGACATTTTTAAATATAAACGATTTTAAATGATCAATTCTTGGGTTACGATATTTTATCGTGCGTAACGTCTACGGTGATTTATACGGTGCGACGATGCTCACAGTATGAAAACCGAGTAAAAATTCATAAATAGACAAAATATTAAATTGTAAATACAGATTGAAATGAATGGAATTTAGCGATAATCTCTGTAAAAACTGCACATGACAACAGTTCAGTCGTAATCGTAAGATATGTAACCATCGATAGGTAATCAACCAATCATGGAACAACATTCAAGCTAGTGTAAGATATTATTGGTCTGTTATTGGTTATTTGCTTGCAACTTTACGACTAAAACTTTTTCACATAATAGTCTTTTTCACATAATAGTCTTTTTCATATAATAGTCTTATCTCCGATTATTAAACTGAATCGGCCAATTATTTCATAGTACTTAATTAATCACAAGTGTTTATCAGAATTGACCAGAATTGGTCAGTTACAGATAGCAAACTGCTAATTACCTTGTTCGAAATTATATATAACAAAATTTCAGTTTTTTTTCAGCTAAGCTAAAATATGTCAGGTATATTTCATTCTGATTAATCAATTTCAAATATGTCTTTAATATATATAGTCTCTATCCTAGTCTCATATGAACTTTATAGTGGCGATACCGAGACTTATGTGCAAGTCATAACTAATTGATATCACCTAATCTTTCGCCAAAATAAATACAACAATTTACCTACAAAAATACTCTTCATGTATTTTATATGTACAAACATAAGTGAAAAAGAAATCCGGAAATATTTGCTTTGAGAGAAAATTATTTCATTCGAGTTTATGGCTACGGCCCTTTTCGCGCTACAGCCTCTTCGAAACTTTATATTCTTCTTTCTCATTCCAAACAGAGATACCAGATGTAGCTTTCGTCATATATATCGCTTGGCCTTCATTGATATTGCCAGAAATTTCTGTAGAATACAAAGCATTTCTTTTATATACGTTACACGTTCTCAACACGTTCAGTTGCGATGAATCTTTGACACGATATACAGCGAACGCAAGTTCCACTAGCGATGTAAGTACTTATATATATACATATATATATACATATATTGACGTCTTTTGGCAAAAGTTATGCAATATTTCTTATAATTTGCGCAGAAAACTGTACTTTATTACAATAATATAAGTAACTTATTTTAAAACATAGAACGCATTCATGCCTATTGAAAAAATATAGTATGAAACATTTATGTATACAAAATGTACTGTTAAGTAAAAAATGCACGTGAGAAATATGATATATTTATATATCATATTATATAAATGTTGCACAGTTGTTTCGTTTTTAAATTTATTCTGTTTTATTGTTAACATTTAAGAGAATACTTATTTCTGCCTCTGTTTTGCATAATATTCAAGTAACTGTTGTACAAGTATTTATGTAGAAATTTATCAATAATGCAGTCAATTTTCTAGAGAAAAATATGATGTATACTATATCTGATGACCAGTAAGATAATATTATATGCAAAATTCGTTTCTGTTTTTGAAAAAACTAAAATAATAAGCGATACATTTTACATCAAACTTAAAACATTTATATACATTAGAAAAACATTTTTATAATTATATATTTTCTACTATTTTCATATAACTGTTATGTAAAAGCTATTACGTTTTTGTTGAATAAAAACGAGTGCATAATCAAAATAATTGTCATCAAAGTGTTGCATATAATTAACAAACAGCATATGAATTTTATTTCATTAAATGATGACTTTGTTGCGATAAAGTTTGTTTTTAACACCCACATTATCGATAGATTAACAAATATACAAGTCGATAGATTGGAGTTACAAGCAGTGCTGTTTTTTTGTGTGTTTTTGACAGAGTTTACTATTACAAATTTTTCTACATATGTCACAGTTAATGTGTAAATTCAGGTAGTATACATACTTTTAGTCAATACACGCATCTATAAAATGGATAAGTACATTTATTCAGAAGTGGTGGAATTTACAATTTTATTAGTAGATGGATACATTTTTACAAATGATTTAGTAAGAGTATGAATAAACAAAACTACATCAATTTACATAGACACTTTGGTTACAAAATGCACACTAAATCTAAAAATTGCAGTAGAACTACTACGTTTGAAATTCCACGCTTTTGGTCGGCTTGATACATTTTATCACATTTCCAAATTTTGTTTATTTTTATTTATATGAGAGTGCTCCGTTTTTCGCTCTCACGTAAGCATGTATTTTTTAATCTGTCCTGACAATATGCTTTTACTAAGACGTTGTAGAAAAATATAGGTATTTTTCAGTTAGAAAATTAAGACATTTATTACTTTAGGATCCTTTTAAGAATAGTATCATTGTTATAAATATTGAAATTGCTGCATTTTCTAAAATCATATAGAGGAGAACGGCAGATTGATTACACCAATTACAAGAAAGAATGATATCTCTAACCACGTACTTAAACAGTATATTGGTCGCCATTTGTGTTAGAAACTTAATATATCGCAAAATACATAGGTAGAGATATTATTTTTTCGTGTAATAAAAATGAACAGTCCGATCCGCTGAGCACCGTAACCTTGTTTTCCTGAATTTTACTGCATACATTGACTGATACGTGTACACATTTATTAAATTGTGTGCTTTTACTATACACGTAAAATCTACATATATACATATAAGGACTGTAAAGGTTCTGTAAAGGTTCCAGAGCCAAACATTTATGTACAATGTGTTGGTAATGTCGTGCGGATGTAAAAACAATTCATATAATGTATCGAAAATACATCATTCTTTGACTTGCGAGAGTATCTTGTAATCGAAACACATATACTTACAATTAGTAATATAACACGCGCAAAATACAAATATAAATTTTCGAAAAATTTCTCGTTTGGGTTTTTGCAGATTTTCCGTTCTAAACGATACTTCCAGACTTTTTAATTGACTACTTCTCAAAAGAAATTGAAAGCGATATAAAAAGAAGTGTTCAACAGGAACGGTGCAAGTTCATATTTATTAAATAAGGTGAGTAAAGATATGTACGGGCGCGATTTACAGTTTAACTAGACATCACATTATAAAAAAAATACTAAAACACTTGTATATTTACTTGTATATTTTACATTGCGTTTGACAAACATTCTACTTAACTCTCTATTGCTTTCCGATTGAGAACTTATTAAAAAACTACTAAAAATACTTTAAAAAATAATAAAACAAAAAAAAACAAAAAACACTTCATTTAATAGAGGGTTAATTAACTAAAAATAATAAAACTACTAAACAAAAAACAACAAAAACAAATTTATTCAATAGTAGGTTTATTACAATTTTATTAATTTTAATAACTTTCTTCCTTTCTCTTACATTTCTTTAAACTTCGATATGTTTTTTATATATTTTTCTTATATACAAGTTACGGTACAAATACATATTTCTGCGTTTTAGTTGTTTTCTCTTATTTTGTAACATAAAACTTTTTCTTACAGATGTGTAAAGTAAAAGATGTTATGTCTTTCTTACAACTGTTTGTAAGTAACATTCTAATTTTTCTCGTAGAAGTGGAACTTACTTCTACAGAAACGGGCATATCTAATAACATAACACCATTACATTATCAACTCGATTTATGGCCACATATTGATTTCAATTACTTTTTTGTACATTGTCGTATCATTATTCGTATTGAAAAGGAAATTCAAGAAATTAGGTTTTTTTCAACCGCGTCTATAAGAAACGCTAAGTTACAAAAAATAGATCTGATTAATGTAACGAGACTCATAAATACAACTTATGAACCGAGGAATGTTCTTCATTATCCTGTAACAAAAGATATTATTTTACATTTTGACGAAATAATGGAACGTGGATATTATATTTTAGAAGTAGAATATAGAAATAATTTTACCGACAGTATAGAAACAGATGGCTTTATTCGAACTTCCTGTATGGACGTACATGGAAATAGAAAGTGAGTAAAAAATGTAAAGACATAACATTGATCATTATAATTTTTCGGAAGTAGTTTATGGTTTTATAGTTTATAGAAAATATATACAAATAAAATATAAGCAAATATAAAATAGTAACTCGTTTTAGTAGTAAATCATTGACGTATAGTACTTACTATTAGGAAGTCAAGCTGTTGAGCTAAAAGTTTTATATGTAATACAAATGTTAATTATTAAAAACTTTATTTGTTTTTAATGATAATAAAGATATGTTTTATATTATATAAAATAAAATACACAATAATAAAAATGTTATATTTTAATAATTGTCTAGTTTTGTTTGATCAAAAGTATTTATTTCCGATAAACAGTAAATATATACCATAACAATATACTATTTAAAAAAATTATCTTTTATTCAAATAGCAATACAACATATTTTTTATACAAAGTAAATACATGTTTGGTTTAGATGAAGACAAATTTAATCATTAAATTGGTTTAATAGTTTGCATAAGTTTCAAACAACTTACTAGAGTGGAACAAGTAACTTTTATGACATATATATCTTAACATACTCATATATATATATATATATATATATATATTTGTTTGTTTATACACACATATATAAATATATTGAACAGTGATAAAATGATTAGTAAGTGTAAATGTGATAGAATATTGGTTTTTTAATTTACTTTTAGATATTTATAAATAGTCGTGCATTTGTCAATTTAAATTTTAAACAATAATATATATAAGCAATATATTTAAACAATAATTAAAATATGTAATGACCATTGTAACTCACAATAACGTATTATAATTAATAGATGGATGGTAACAACACAAACTCGCGAAGGATGTCCACAAGCACTTTTTCCATGTTGGAATAATTCACATTACACAATAACTTTTGAAATGTCCATAAATCATCCTTCTAACTACATGGCTATCTCGAATTCAAAAATACATTGTTATACGGGTTCGGGACAAAGACAAGATTTGATATGGACGCATTTCCAATCTACTTCACCTATATTTCCACACTGCATAAATATCGTTATAATGCCCACCTACTATTATCATAAGTTGGGTCATAATATTAGAATATGGACATCATCCAAATTACGCTTAAGCCAATCTATATCTAACTTTACGGAGATTATTATCAAGAACGTCACGGACTATTTAAAAACAACAACCAATTTAGTAGATCATTGCAAGGCGGCGTACGCACATTATATCGCAATCAAAAATTTTCCACTTGAAATCATTACAACTCCTAGTTTTGTTATTTTCAGGTAATATGCCATTATTTTCAT
This sequence comes from Pseudomyrmex pallidus, assembly GCA_014825455.1. Classification (NCBI taxonomy): domain Eukaryota; kingdom Metazoa; phylum Arthropoda; class Insecta; order Hymenoptera; family Formicidae; genus Pseudomyrmex; species Pseudomyrmex pallidus. Next base: position 2,919 of record QVNV01023806.1, on the reverse strand, counting down.
ATTCAGTCTTTCAAAAACGTATGTAATAAAAAGTGTAAAGTTTTATATTTTTATATATTTTTAGTTTTTGTATTTGCAAGATAATTGTTTTCTTATTACACAAAAAACTAGAAATATTTATTAGAATAATACAAAATGATACAATAATAATTGCAATTTTTAATATTTTTAATTTTGTAAACATTGCAATTGTTTTTGCACTAACATAAGAGTAGGGATATAAGTTATACCGCAACATTTATCTACATAAAATTAAAAGATCTCATAATCAAGAGCGATTAGGATTTTTAATATTGTTTTAGAGAAGAAGATATAAGCGTTTCTAACACAACTTGTCCAAACCAAAAAGAAGAAGCAAACATAGCGTTAGTAATAGTACAACAAATGGTATATCAAAGGATTCTTCAGTCCACAAAATTATTAGAATATTCAGTTTTCTCTTGGCTGCAAGACGTATCCAAGTTTTTCACCGTATATATACTTGAACAGGTTGTTGTTAAATAAATTTTTTTCTCTAAATGCGCTAAATTGATCGAATATAGATCATTTCACAATTATATGTCTAAATGTACATTTGTAGAAAAATATAAAGTTTGTTATTTTAAAGACATCGACATCAATTTTACGCATAAACTCTATTCTAATCTGTTAATTTGCATTTCTAGGTACTTCCTGAATTTGAGGTATATAATTCGCCGATTCAAAGTGTATATAAAAATGCAAATTTTACATCCCTTGTTTTCAATATGAAGAATATAATAGAATTTATAATTTTTTCGAGAACACCTCTATTCTCTTTCTACGACAGAGATTTCAATAAGGAAGAAGTATCTCCTTAATTTATCTTATAATTTAAGGTATGACTAAGAAACAATAAATAAACACACAATTGCTTATACTGTTATACGTAAATGTAATGTGACAATCTACAAAATGTTTCTAAATATATCCATCTGCTATAAAAAATAATACCTTTGTGTACATACAAAATGAAATACATTAAATCAATTGCTACTTTTTTGTGATAAAATAAGAAACAAATTCTTTCTTTTAGAAATTAATAAATTTATATCATTAGTGATTTATAATGTAAATTTGTATTTGTTGCAGTGTTTCTACTTAGCATCCTAAAAATATTTGCATTAAAGTTTGGAAGATCGTTCGAAAAATATATTTAAAGTAAGTAACATATTATTTTTTGTATATATAAGTGATACACACAGTCAAATGTTTCTGTTAATGGTATCATTACGAAAACAATTCCTTAACGTGTGTTCCACTTTATTCCTACTTTTTGTCAACACGGCTTTTGAAGCGCTAAAGTAAAACATGCATATGATTTTTATTGCGTTTAGTAAAAAATGACTGACATTGACAGTATAAAGAGTGTGAAAATAACAAAAGATAACAATTAAGAAGTTCGACCGTAAGAAAACAAACCATACAAAAAAATAATCAAATAGTAAAATACTATGCTACTACAATATTTCTAACAGAAATGTTTTTACAGATTCTTTATTTTTCAGAGTATTATTAGAATTGTAAATGATAGAAATTCATTTTATTTATTAAAAAAATAATTTGAAAGTTGTTTATCTTTACGTATCACATATGCACAATTCTGTTTGACTAACCGTGGTAGACCGCATTTATACTGTGAAACAATACATAATTAAAAAACAATAATTATTTGTTTTAGGCAAGCAAAGTGAACAAATTACGTATGTTTACATAGTCAAGGAAATGTGACCTACGTTATGTACACAAGAGAAGAAATATCTTGGAAACATATATTTTTTGCAGTTGTTTTTAAGCACCCTAAAGTAACAGACTCTATAACTTCAATGTAATAATATTTATAATAAGAGTAATAAGTAGCTCCAGAATATTTTAAGAAGAAGATTTTTGGTAATGACCGTTGGAGCAAAGACACAGATGTTAGTAGTGTGTAAGTATGATAATTTGGTAAGTTAAACAACATGTGTATGATGTGTGTGATGTGTATAATGTAAACGTTTCGACTTTCGGTTCATAACTCTCAGTTACCACCTTACCTGTAAAGTTGTGGTCTTCATATACCATATGCACGTCACACTCACACCTACATGACGACCACAATTGCTGCATATTTCTACTTATATTGAAAAAGACCTGAACTGAAGGTCGAAATGTTTATATTATACACATCACACACATTATATACACTTGTTGTTTAAATAAACAAAATATCATACTTACACACTACAACATCTGTGTCTTTGCTCCAACGGTCCTTACCAAAAATCTTTTTTCTTAGAATATTTATTAATAAGTTTTATAAGTATTTATATACAATTTATTATCTAGGTGACTAAAATTAATTATATTCTTAATTACATTAGTAATTAATTATTATTGTATTATAGTTGAGTACTATATAAACCGCTATTGATTTATTTATTATATTTGACGATATGATTGTCTATGTACTTTGCGAGCACTACATTGCTGGTAGGAAAACTTTGTCATTACAGATAAATCACGTTTACTGTTAAAATAAATACAAACTACAAAAAAACGAAATAAAATATTTGAATTCAAATAAATGCGTTTATTATTATTAGCAAACCTATTGAGTCTGTCGATTATCTGTAACATATAAAAGTATTGTTTCTTTATCATTCTTTTTCTTCGCACCTTGAGAATACAAATTGATTATTTACATCATAGAGATTTTGTAAATTTAACTAATTTCATTGATCGATTGCGTTGATAGTGATTTTAGTAGAAAACGCAAAACTTCTCACACAGAACGAAATCTCTATTAGATATAGGGTAACTCCGGGATTTAAGCCGCGCCGGGTTTTATGCCGCATAGAGCGGAAAAAATAGAAGAAGTGAAGATAATGTTCGTACAATTACTTTGTTACGTGCCTTTAT
>QVNV01023805.1:0-11482 GCA_014825455.1 Pseudomyrmex pallidus | reverse complement strand
CCCCGTATACCTCCCTAACTAATTTTAAAATATTGCGAAGAAATTATTGCATAAAATTGATTCTGAAAGTTTGCCGCGTTTGCTCGGAAATTTTTATCCAAGACTTTCTCTGTCACGTGCATCGACTGTGATTATAAAAAGACATTAAGTTTTAATTGCAAAACGAAGATACGAACTCGGTCAGGCAACTGACATAACACAAACGCTTTTTCAAACAATCGAAGTTTCGTCAGTACTCGTTTGTTCCTTCAAGTGTCTTTTTTTTTCTGAACGAAGAACAGCGAGGCGCTTTCATTCCGGAGAAATGTAAATATATATATGTATATAAGTATATATATACGATTCAATGAAGTTTCCCAAATGAGTTAAAGAAAGCGAGGAAACTCGGATCGGGTAATACGGAGCCGAGGTAAAGCAGCGTAGTCAAGTTCTCTTCTTCTCTCTCGAAGTATTGGAATAGGAGGCAGGTGAACCGAAAGAACGAGGAATATAAACGGATAAGAACACGCAACGACCGTAGGAAAGTATTTACCGAGCGCTTGGAACGGAAGCGCGGCCGAGGAAGAAAGCGGAGTTACGAGAACGGTCGTTCTATCGGCCGTCGTCGTCCCGGGGGCGAAATGGGGAACGCGAAGGGCGATGGAGGAGCCCACTTCGTTAACCGACGATAAAATCCACTCGACTTAATCGATCCTTTTTGTCTCTGCTCGGCCGTCCGGCTACGCGCTACCTTACTACCCTCTTCTCCTTCTCTCTCTCTCTCTCTCTCTCGTCTTTGTTCCGCAAAACTGGTGGATAAGCGCCTCGTTTTCGAGATCGAGCGGGGAAGAATGGCCGCTCCGCTCGCTCGTTTCCGCACAGTTATGCAGAGCGGCATCGCGTCTCGATAAAGTCGACGGTGATTGGTTAAAAAGATGGGTCTCATATATAACCGCGACGACGACAACGACGACAATGACGACGATGACGAACGACTCACCATTGTCGTCGAATCTCGGAGTCGCTGAGAGTTAAATATCATCCATATTTATAGTAGCGTGCACAATTCCCTCTCTCTCTCTCTCTCTCTCTCCGCATATCTCGCGAGACTAACATTCCCCGCGCGAATTGTTCGGTTCACTTTTCTAACTTGCAGATTTACGGATTTCTCCTCTCCCGCTAAATGCGAGAATTTGTTTGCACGATGAAAGCTCGGATTACTTTCAATACGCGGCCATTTCGTACTTGCAATTGCGCTTTAATACGATGCATTAAAATGTTTTTATAAATTTTATCATGCCGAGCATACGCGCAGTCCATTTTGTTGAATCCGTGTGTGTTTAATCCAAAGATTATGTTAAAAATAAAATAACAAACGTAAAATAATATTCACATAAATATTTTTTTTCTTCGTATATATATATATATATATTTGTGTATCGCTTTTTTCTGAATATTCACTTAATCATATAGGATATATATAAAACCAGATAACGAAATTTCTGTGTATTTAAAAAATATTCCGTTCCGAATAAAATAAATATTTTTATATTTCGAAAATTATAAATATCTCCTTTTAATTAAATAGATATACGTTATAATTAAACTATATTTATCGATAAAGGTCTTATTGGCCGTTAAATAATTCATATATGTATACAGTTTATTACATCAAATATTCTAATCAACGTATCCAGCATGTAAATGCATGCGTAAATATATTCTTGCAAACCTGCATTAAACGCGTTCGACGCTTTCTTGCAGATAATATCTTCCGTCAGACAATCGCCACTTCATCTCACGATAGAAATTATCGCGCGTGACGTGTTACTGTCGTTACATTCGAATCAATTGATTGCTATCTTTTTTTTTATCTGCTGTCCGAAACAGAATATTGAATATCTTTTGTTATTTCTTTCCTCACGTGAGGAAATATTAAAATCTAGGAGTCTGAGAAGAACTGCGAAAATACACAGATTGTAGGTATATCTGCATATCAAGCTCTCGTTTATATATGCATACCCATTTTATTTACTTGTGCACATCTTGCGTATCGCACGTGCAATTTCGCATCGAGTTTTAGCTCGTCGCGGAAGACATTCCGCGCAAGGCACAGGTATATTACGCGCTCGCCGCGCATATATACATGCAACGAAGAAATTGCCGGCCGATGATGCGATGCGACCGGCCGGCCGGCCGACCGGCCAGAAGAACCGGTCGTCCGCATCCGGTCCGGTCGCCGGCGCTCGCTTGGTATATTAGCCCGTACCGCGGTATTTTAAAGTTGGAACGCGCCATCGAGCGCGACCGACACAGCAAATGACAGGCAAATCGTCGTGTATCGCGGGTAAACCGCGTCGTGTTGCGCGACATAAAGCGTGGCGAGAGACGGTGATCGTCTCTCCACGGGATGGACGGTGTATCGAAGTGCACGCGTAAAACTCGCAAGTCGATCGGCATGCGCGTCGTCTTTACGTTTCAAGAAGCGATCACGCAGAACGAAGCTGCAGTACAACATTCGTTTTCGCATTAAATCTCACGATGTTTACGAGCGAGTGACATGTGCATTAGTTCTTGCGCGCGCGCGCGCGCGTACATATGAAAACGACGGACGCTCTCGCTGTGTCTCGCGAGACAGTAATGGATGCATTAAACGACGGTAGACAGGAAGAGTGCAAGAATGCGCTACGCCATTGGATACTTGGAATTTCTCTCAGTAGCAAAAATATTAATAAAGAAAAAAAGGATCTTAAATTATAAGATACAAATAAAAAGAAAAAGAGAGAGAGAAAAGAGGTAATAATAATAATAATAATAATAGGATGAGCGCGGGGACTAGTGAGTCCCAAATGAGAAAAGAGGTATATAGAATAAAATTTTTTTATCAACCAATTCGACTTTTTATTTTGACGACACGTCGAACAAATAAAATTAAGTTTTCACATGTTTAATTATATCACGCGATATTTAATTACATATCGTGTAAAATTATTAAAAATCACAAAAATTTAATTATCGGGAAATATTATTGTATGTTTTTTATTTTTTGCCGTTTTCATATATAAAATCTATCTTATTCGAGAATTATTGTCTGATTCTCGTAATATATTGTGAGAAATATCGTAACTGAAAAATACATGTCTAAAAATAGCTACATCTCACCGATGAGAAATCGAAAATTTATGAAGCACCTGTTATTGAATATAGTATAGACGAATCGCCGTCATAGTGTCTCGATACTCGCGAGTTTGCACCGCGTATCATTGACGCAAATAACACACCTTCTCGCGACGATGTCAAAAATAAGATTTTGTTTATTACTAGTATTAGTGAGTGGAAGTGAAGGTTACGGGAAATTACACGGTCGTGGTTACACGTTACACCGCGCTGCTGTCTTCGGAGACAAGACAGAAAGTAGTCGGAGAGATGATGAGCAATTTCCAATTAAAGTCATGGTGCGGGGGAAGCGGAGGAAGAGAGAGAGAGAGAGAACGAAAGAAGGTAGCTGCGCGATCGATGATCATCATACCCGGGCCAGAAACCAGTCTCGGCCGAGCGTAAAGAACGCGGACGAAGAGAACGGCGCACGACGATCCACATTCAGATCTTTTCCCACAGTATCCGGTAGACCGAAACGAGTCTGCCACTTCCATCTATCATTTCACTTGCACGTTTTCTTCTTCGGTCGATCGTCGACAACTATCGCACGACTATCCGTATTAAAATCAATCTCACCAGAGTTAATCATTCGTACGTATATTTTCGTATGTATATTTCGTTTTTGTATAGTTTTTTTTTAATATAAGACACTGAAAGATATGTAGATATCAAACACCTTATTATATGATGTTTAATAGCTCCAAAGATTAATTGAAAATATTTAATTGATCGACAGTATATAAAAAAATTGACATGTTTTTTCTTGGATTTTATAAATATTATGTATGTATGCGCGAATGAGTTCTGTTTCACTTTATGCAATTATCGTTTGTTCGTCGAATGTTATTTTTTTCGAAGTTGAGAGAGAGAGAGAGAGAAAGAAACGGCAGAATTGACTGGCTCGACTTTGAAACAAATGTCATTTTTCTCAGTTTGCGTTTCGAAGGACGAAGAGAAAAGTCTGGGACACCGTGTACAACGGCTGGATATCGTGCGGTATCCTAGCTGTATTCACAGCGGCAACTTTTTTCTTGTCTGATAGTTTGCCCTCTTCCCCTCCCCCCCTCTCTATCGTGCTCTCTTTCAACTTCCCAGATTCTACAACTTTGACCGAGAGATATCGTATCGATTGGACCGGGATCGAATTGTAAAGAAGCCGACTTTCGTCGGGGAACTTGCGCGAAGAAAGGTGACTGCGTCCCGTGGTGTAAAGCGCGATCGAATTCGTCGTGGCACAGCGTCGAGTATTACTCGGAAAATGAATAGCGCGTGATCGATACATTTGAATGCGAGAGAAAGAGCTTGCAATTAAAAACGGAAAATTTTCGTAATTTAGAAATTGAGAGTCGAATGAGATCGAAACGAAACTTGAAATCGCTTTCTCGCACACTCGTTAAATTTGCGTTTTGTTTAACTCTTTCGCCCCTAACACCGGCACCGTAATTAAAAAAAAAAACAAAAAAAAACTGTGCACGCATAATGTATATATTTTTGGCGCGGTATTTCGGTCCAAATGACAGCAGTTTTCTAGCGGAGCGGATCGACGTAGCAAAAACATTTAAGATACGTACAAAGAAAAAGTACAGAGAAAAAAAAAAGAAATATAATTCTGCGAAGATGAAAATCTATGTTTGATGATCTTGTAACGATGTCTTGTATAATCCCTCCGTCGCGTCGCCCTGAAGCGGTAAAAGTGTAGTTTCGACACAAACTCGCGAAAAGTTCGGTGGCTGCACAGCGATTTCCGTAAGTCGCATCGAGACGATATAGCGGCCGACCGCTTTAACTTGTCTTCGTGTGCTTCATCACGGAAATGACAGACGATTACAAACGTCATTTCGCTATATCCAATCTCCAATATACCCTCGTACACGATTGGCTCGTATTAGTTTCGAAAGTTAATCGAAAGGATCTTCGGCAGGTGTCACGGTGGCGCAGTCACGTAGTTCGGCTTGCGAGAATTCCGAGAGAGTTCCGATTTCTTTGCGAGACAGTTTTTGAAATTACACGCACACACACACACACTTGTTTTAAATATTGCAGATTCTATTTTATCAAATAAATTTATTGTTACATTATTATAATTAAATTTTGCCGTAGAAATTAATAATCATAAATATCCAGTCGTACAGTGTTTTAATAATTCTTTATAGAGAGAATACATTATACTATGTTTTTTCAAACTATGTATAATTTTAATGTAGAATTATTAATTTACTTGCTTTCAGTACATCTAGAGAGAGAGAGAGAGAGTTTGTATAAAAGGTAAAACGACATACAAGCAGGAGTTGCGGCACGCCAGACACGCATAACGATCGAAAGCTGATATATATATATACATTATACTCAAGCTTATGAATATTAACACGCAATGTGAAAAGCGGTTGCGAGCGCGTTTTCCATCGAGTTAACTTCACCTCTTTTGTTTGAATAACATCGCGCTTTCGATAAAACTTGCTCAAGCCGGAAATCAATTAAGAAATTAACGCATCCACGACAATGGGAAGAGGGGAAAAAGGAAGGAGGACGTGAGAGAAGCAGTTTTCAAGGATTCTCTCACAAAAACTTGTTCGCGCTGCCGTTGGATGCGGCGGCACTTGATACCGCTCTACTTCCGCCATTACCCAATCTCGAAGAGAAAATCCTTTGTCGATAAGACGCCGCCGGGGGACCGGGAAGAGAACGACGAACGGTGGGGGATTTACCGCGGGATAAAAGTTGTACATATGTACAACTATGCGGGAAAATTTCGATTCGCGCATATGTATACGGAGTCTGATTGTGTTTCCGCAATGCAGATAAAAGATAACGCCCGACGAGAGATCGCGGGGCGGAAAAGAATTACATTTCGGTCGCGCGCAAGGTAAACGCGCCGTGTTATATACTGCATATTAAACGCGATCTGCTTAAATGGAGCAACGCCGAGAAAAGGCAGTTTTATACAAGTATCGACCCGCGTATTGATATAGCGATAAAGTCGCACAAACGAGATACTTGCTAGTGAGAAGTCGTACATGTACGCGCGCAAAATGAATCGAGACGATGAATCTCCGCTTCCTCTGTTTTTCATGGTTTTAATTATTAGCAATTCAAGATGTGTCTTTTCTATTTTATATCCTCGAGGCTGCAAAAGTGTGCGGTCCGACACACGAAACAACTTTATTCGTTATTTAATCTCATCATATGAATTTTCTTCTATTTAGGGTAGAATAGAATTTTGCAATCAAGAACTTTACATAAAAAAAATTAAAAAAAAAATGTAAAAACGCAGCACAGTAGTTATATTTTTTTCTCTCGTTAATAACTTTTCTTTCTCATAACTTTCGTTTTTCCGCGTTTATGAACTTACGGACGTTGTTGAGAATTTTATTTATTTTTTTTTTTTTTTTTGAGGTATCTCCGAGATGTGTATTTTCCGGGAAAGATGAGGTGTGGCGAAGTGGCGAGATAAAACGCGCAGGAAAGAAGGAAGGAGGAGGAGTAGTAGTAGTAGTAGTGGTAATCGCGAAGGAAAGGGAATTAAGGAACGCTGGCAAAAATTCGTCTCGTAAAAGTTCGTTTATGTATGTCGGCGGTCGACTTTACAGCGCTTCTGTCTCTCTGCTTCTGTAGTTTTCCGCGTCAATTATATCCCTTTGCTCTCTTGAGTTTCCTATACTCTCTCTCTCTCTCTCCTTCTCTCGCTTTACAAAAGAACGGCCTCAATTTCGAGAACGACGGACGAAATGCGCGGACAAACTCGGGGCCAAGTGCCACACACACAGGACAAGAAGAGACGAGCACGTCGTTATTTGTCAAGTGTTATTAAATGGCGGTCGCGGCAAAATTTCATAAATAAGAACGCAACAAGAACGAAGCGAAGGATGAAGCAAAAGACGTTTCTGGAATCTTCGCGAATATTCACAGCGAAATATGCGGCGACACTCGCGTCGCGCAATGTTGAATCGCGCGCGGATATATCGTGCGTGGAATATCATGTATATAATATGCACGCGAGCAAACAAATTGGATCGCAACTCGATACATTCGCGACTTCTTTCTCGAATCGTGATTAAAATAAATAATCTGTTTTTTTTTTTTTTTTAACGAAGTGGTTGTGACGTTGCGTCCGTCGCACACTTTTAGATGACTGTTGGCGACCTGCTTTCGCGGGTGATTCTCTTTTTCGTGCGCAACGACTCCCAGTCGTATTAGCTTCAGCAATTAAAATGAAAATATGATGGCACTCCTGTGACTTCTGGCTAACTAACGATATTCGCTATGAAATGTGCATGTTCTTTATTGCATGAGTTTATTCTGCTGGTTTCTAAAATGTACGTGTTGAAACAATCTTTTTGCAAATTATTGGGTTGTAACAGAGACGTGATTAATAATTTCAAGTATTAATTAGTATGTAAGAAATTAAGCGAAATTTATTTCATCCTCCTACTTTATTTAACCCTCAACCGTCACTTGGGGTCTGAAAGACCCCAGCGAAAGTTTGCGCTCTGATATCTTTAATTTAACATTTGAAAATGGCGCTTATGGCGCCAAAAACAAAAACAAAAATAAAATTTTCGTACTTTTTTTGCCGATTTTTTTTCACTACTTTAAATTCGAAATTTTTTAATAAAACTAATAACATATTATTATAAAAGGTTTGAAAAGTATTCAAGTAATTTTGCTACATTAAAATATTGATTTACGTTGCTGTGATGAACGTTTAAAATGTCGTTGGAATATCCTAGACCCCATGTGACGGTTATGAAATTCTGAAGAGGTGTGACGGTTGAGGGTTAAAAATGTGTTTGCAAATTAATAATTAAAGATATTCTGCGTAAGAACAATCCGAGATATGTGTCCTCAAAAAGGCATATTGTTCTGTTTTTCTCTTCGTATATTATTTTTTACAGCGAAAACTGTCATGTTTTTGCTTGAAATATATATATATATCGTTTCGTATTTTATAGCGATATAAAAATCTCTGAGCCGCGCGTATGTACCATCTATCTTTCCGGCGCATAACTCTTTCCTTTAATTTCGCTGGTATTACGTCCGTCGGAAAATTTGCGTCACGTTGAATACGTGCCCAATCGCTCTTCCCAGCCTCCGGTGGGAAGAATCGCGACGACGCGAGTTCCATAGGCGACCAATAAATAATACGAATCAAATCAAAATATCGCGTATTCGAATCGTCGAATATGTTTTCCCGTTTGCACGCCACGCAAGGAGAGAGAGAGAAAGGAAAGAAGAAAAGGGAATCAAACAGAGGGTGAACTGCAACGACCATTTGGCAGGAACGAAGTCGAGAAACTGAACTGGCGGCGAGAGGTCGTAGGTAACCGCCCCCGAGAGCGGCTTCTCCTCTTGGCTGCCGGTGACACGGCATCGCGCGCACTAGGTGCACTACCTGCTATATGTATATATACAGGGCGGGAAGAAGGTAGTAGAAGCGAAGAGAGCGGATAATCCGGGCCGCAGAGTCGAGAACGAAAAGGCGAGAGAGAAGTGGCGAGGTCACACACACACGTGCAAGCATGTATGTGAAATTCACCACCAAGATGTACACCACCGTGTCGTTCAGCGCACTCGTAGAATTGTGTTTGCCCTTCGAACTTGCGCGGCCCGATGCCAGGAGACGCAACGGCAATTTACATCTTAAGCGCGCACGCGCTCCCACACACGGCATCGACTTACTGTTGTTTTTGCGCAGACAGGAAGGTCGGCTCTCTCTCTCGCTCTCGCTTTGTCGCTTGGTCTCACCTACCTACCTACCCTATCTATCCTACGTGTGCCCTATATATACTGCGCCACTTCCTGCGCCCGGACGCGATTCGAAACCTCGAATTGCTCGCCGTGGAGGAAATTGGACGACGGGCGTATCTATGTGCACAATCACGTCGATCGTGTCGCCGTGCGTGCGCGCGCTCTCTTGTGTGAGAGCGTGTAAAGCCAGCGGACGTGCCAGCTTTGTTCGAACGGGAGCGAACGAGAGCGGGTGGTCGTCTCGTTCGACGGCTTCGACGCCTCCTTTGGCGGTTAATCTCGCCCAAATGGCAGCGCGCACTACGAGCTGTTAAGGAACGTTGCCGCGCCATCACTGGATGCTGTGTTTGTTTTTTGGCTGTCCACGCTGAGTCACTCGGGGCCAATGTTCGTGGCGCATAATGGATTTGAAAAAAAAAAAGACGCGAAAAAAGCTGCACTCTTCAAGTGATTTTTTTCTTTTCTTTGATTTTTAGTGGAGAGCAGCACGCTCTAAAAATTACTTATGGCGCAGACGCGGCCACGGCATTGCGAAAAGGTGCCACTTACGAAAAGATTTATTTCAGTCGTTACGTAATATTTGTGTATTTGCTCACAGACAAAAATTGCTCGTAAAGAATTTTTGTCGCGTGTTTGTACTCTCGTAATGGAATTTGCTTGTGTCCAACATTTTTTTTGTGAACATTCAATTTACAATTTTTAAAAATAAATATAACACGCTTTAGAAAAATTATGTTTTATAAGAAATAGAAGAAGAAAAAGAGCGCGTGGAAATAGAAGAATATATAACGCAAGTGTGCGTATCCTTTCTTTTTAACGGAAAGATATACTGTTTCCATTCTTCTGTATTTGTGCAAACGCAGAGCTTTTATTTGTAATCTCACAATTCTCTTGCTTTCAAAGGTTACCCGCGCAACAAATAGAACTTCGAACGTTGTGAGTAAGCCACAATAGTGATAATGTCGCGGCTTGATAACGAAGTTGCATCGCCCCAGGTGAGTTGTACGCTTACGATACGCGCGAGCTTTCGCGTATTTTGTACTTTGGAAAACAACCCGCGGACTCGGTGGACCGCGAAAGGACACACAGCGCTCGCGCGCGTATGTCTGTGAATACACGTACGTAGCCGTTCTCTCGCAAATCCTCCTCGTCCGAAGGATCCCGCAGCTGCGGAGACCCTTGTTTACCGGAACAGGTGTATCGAAAGCGTGGCTCACCCGGACGCAAAGCACTGCGCGCGCTAACGTAAACAATTGTTAGCATACAGCTCTTGATGTCCTGAGCACCTGTGAACTTCGTGCCGATAGATTCCGTCGGGGATGTGTGATCGTAGAATAGAGAAATTCGAATTGTCCGTCCAAACAACCGTCTGATAACAATAAGTAAAAATGCATCGCGCAATTCTCGAAAACAGGTTCGAATAATTCGCGGAGAGACAATTCAGCCGGGTTTTAGTAATTTATTAATATTATGTGTATATTATTGGGTAACCCTTATTGCCCACCTGGGGTCCATGAGACCTCAGCATAACTTTGAGCGTATTTTTAAGTAAAACTTCAAATTTTACGATTTTTTTTGACATATTATAATAACAAATTCAGATTTCAAAAATAAGATTCTTAATTCAGCATCCTCTGGAGAGTATCTATGATTTTTTTCAAGATGAAAAACTGAATAGAGTAATTTCTAGAACCTTTTAAAGAGACTGGGGTCCAGTGGACCCCTAGTGGGGTTTATGTTACGGAAAGGAAGTGTGGGCAACAAGGGGTAAATATGTATATTTTAGGTCACACCTCTCCGATTTCGTTGTGCTTTGGACATGTTGTAGAGCAGAGGTCATACTGATTAAGTATCTAAAAACATTTTGTGAGGGACGGCCTTTTCGGAGATATGGCAATTTGAAGTTTCTAAACAACACTGCTATTTTTATGTTCTTTTTGTTGGTGTTGTAAGCGTGTGGGCAAGGGAGGACTTCGCCCCCCTGCAAAGGGAGTGGCTTTGCCCTTTCTCCTGCTCCCCCTACCGAAAAACCATATACGTGCTTTCAACATGAAACGACATTTAATCGGATCCTATGCAATAAAGAAATAAGAAAAAAAATAAGGATTATAGATATTTTATTTTTATATTGAAGGCGGATAATGTTTTGCTGAAATATCAAAAGACGCTTGTATACGTTCGGTAAATAGGTATTTTTCTTTAAAAAGAAATTCTGTTATATAACCGGTAGTGAAACGGATTTCTTGACTAATTATGAATTACCTTGTAGCTTTGTTTACATTTCTCAATACATCAGTCTGACATACACAAACTTCACTGTTCGTAATATCAGCTTATAATATCTAGAGTGAAGCATTAAAATTTGTTTAAATTATTACCGCAGTATGATCTGCCTTACAACATGTCTGAAGCGCAACAAAATCAGCGAAGTGTGATCTAAAATGCATAATTATTATTGGGTAAATATAGAAATATTATTTCCTACAATTTATAATATTTGCGTATTATTCTTTAAGGGGAGGTTCTAGTCAAAAGGCCCGAAAATTAACGTAATTTCATGATTTGTTTTGAGCGAACGTAAATGTTTTTTGAAAAAACT